>CALSBW010025272.1:7146-33157 GCA_943590975.1 Lindbergichthys nudifrons | reverse complement strand
AAATCAGCACTTTTGAAACAGGAAGTGAAATAGAGGGATATGAGGCATGGCTAGAATGGATGATCTGTTTGGTATTTTGAGCAAAACACTTCATAGACATGTTTTTTATATATTTGTATATATCTGAGACCTATGCTATTGCCTAAAAATAGCATGATAGGTGACCTTTAAACAAAGAGTATATTTCCAGTAGGTGAGAAGCGCTTCTGACATCGACAAACTCCTGTTGTGTGCTCCATGTGTAAAAGGAAAACACTGGACAACCTCTTCAGACATTACCGGAGTTCATAATGAGCAAACGTCTCCAGTGTCACAGCTCTCTCTGTTGACATCTTTACCTTCACCACAGCACAGAGTGGGCAGCTGATGTCACAGTAATTAAAACACTGGTGGAGAGGAGTCATTACTGTTGGCTCTCAGAGGACAAACCTCTAATGGTCCTGCAGCTCCACAGCCAGCTCTGCCCCATAATGCCTCCTTTCATTAACTACTAATGATGGACAGAGCCAGGACAAACAGGAGAGGAGAGAGGAAGAGGGGATGAGATGAGAGAGGAAAAGAGAAGACGAGTTTGACAGAAAACAGCAGACGGGAAACAAGAAGCAGAACATGTCTACCATCTGATAATGTCAATGCAAATGTCCCTTAAGAAAAGAGCAGAAAGACTTAAATGGTCTTTGTCAAGTTAAGTCAGTGTGGAAAAGGTATTCAGGTCATTTACTTTATAGTAGTAGTGTGAAGAACTGCTTCTTCAACTGAAAGTCCTGCATTCATGAAAAGTGAACTCGGAGCTGATTTATTTGACTTACAGCTGGGTTTTAAAGAGTTAGTTTGAAGAGACTCAACAGTCGAGGCAGTGCTCGTACTGTCAAGTGGCCGGAGCCTTGTAGCGGGGGCTACTGTGGAGCGCATAAAGCAGATTATTCACGTTAACGAAGGATCACTTCTTCGTCAGGGCAGGGAAGGCTACTGTCCCGCAGCTGCTGCCTCTCTGTTGGACTCTGTTGGGGTGGAGTTGTAAAAAGAAAAATGAGTGGGGGGCGAACGCACTAACCACTCCGCCAGCGCCACCGCGCGTGCCGGATGAGAATGTCTGGCCCGCGGGCCGCCAGTTGATGGTCACTGTCATACAACCTCACTTCAAAACATCCAAACTATTCCTTTTATGTTCAAATACGTGTGAAGCGGTGCATTATAATGATTATCGGACTCTTTTGCATAGCAGCACGTTCTGTATTTTCTCCGCAAAATACGCAACAGCTGATGCATCCTCACACAAAAAACATTTGTAAGCTCTTACAATAAACCCTCTATTATCTTTATAATTGTGTTTTTTGTTTGTCTATGCAAGCATTCCTGCATGTGTTTTAACTTATTCAATAGTCTGTTTTTGTCTCTAAATGGCTTTAAGACCTTTAAAAAAGAACATTGGGAACCGTCGTGTCAGGACCCATTGCAACAGATGTATTCGTTAAACTGTTTGTGATTTGTTTGTTACAGTGAAGGAGACAACATGCTGGACTTCCAGTGCTCTCTGGAGGATGGATGCCACCCTCTGCAGCACCTCAACCCTCACACAAGGTATTCACATGTTTTTCTTCTGCACACATGTGCAGATGCTCGTACAGATGTGCTCCCCTGCTCCTCACATCTTTCATCAAAAAGCACGAACTGTAAATATGTCCAACAACAGTCCAGTGACGCTCCTAAGCTGCGACAGAGCATGATAAGATTGAACGTCTGGCAGCGGCAGCTTGACTTAAAGGGATCCAGGCCATTGAGGACCAGCATACCTGAACACAATGAACGTCTATCTTAGTCAGGGCAGAATGCTGCCATGTGTTCCAGCACACTCTCACACAGCTTCCTCTGCTGTACTTGGCTACGGTCGAATTGTCAACCAAAATCTGCTCCTATGTCTTTTCCTAACCGTTTCTTCGCTCAAGGAAACGTCATAGGCTTAAGGAAAGGTGTGAAGGAGAATTCATGCGTTCTTAGTGTTGTTTCCTGTGGGATAAATAAACGTGGACAAGATTGCAGAAAGTGAAAGGAAATGTTTCTCACGCTCCTGTCCACATGAATTAGGATGACTGTATGAAATGATTTAAATAAATAATAGGTAATACAATATATGCATTACTTGTTGGTAGGGCTGCTCGATTATGGCAAAAATCATAATCTCGATTATTTGGGTCAATAATTGATATCACGATTATTCAAAACGATTATCCATTTACTTTGAAAACATCCATTTATTTAAAAAAAGAATGTGAACAGTATGTTTTTAATAATTCAACTGAAAAGCCAATAAAAAAAAATAAAAAATAAAAATAATTTAAAAAAATATAATATTTAGATTACGTTGTTTTCATAATCGTTGCAAGCCAAAATCGTAATTGCGATTAAAATATTTCGATTAATTGAGCAGCCCTACTTGTTGGCCTGCACATCTATCGCTGAGCATTTCTCCATTCAAACATGTTGAATAAACGATTTCCTGTTTACAAACCTCTCTCTACCCCAAGCCCCCCATGAAGTGCGCCGGACATTGACGCAAGTGTTCATAGTGGCCAAGCGGCGATACTACTTTTGTGCCCAAAAATACTTTCCCCATTGACTTACTTTGGGAAAGCACGGTCTCTCCTCCATCCTCTATCCAGTTCTCTTGACACATCAATGATCTACTCCCTCACTCGCTCACAGTGTTAGCATGAGGGTCTGCAGCTCTCAGCATGAAGGTGAGAGATTCAGAAACGCTCCTCTGCTCTTCCTCGCTGTTGACCCTGGCAGCGCTGCCGGGTCCTGATGTCATGCAGCCTCTGTTCTGCAGGCTGCTGGGTAAACACATGACCTCAGAGCGAAGCTGAACCCACCGGGCCAGAGTCAACAGCACCACCAGGACCGAGGATCACTCAGAGGGGGATGGATCAAAAATACCTCAAATGTTTCAAAGGCTTGGTTCCTTTTAAAGAGTCTTGAAAGGACTCAAACATGACAAATGTTTTTAAAGATGTATTCTTACGATGCTATTTGAAATCTCTAAATAGTTGGTGGCATCTCTCTTCTTTTTTTGTTGTTATACTAGTTAGTTTTGATCTGGATAAATGTGATCTTCAATTTAATTCCAAATGGTGCTAAAAAGGTCCTAACCTAAATGATTAAGATGAAAAGGAGACCGACTCAGAGATGAAGAGACCATCAGCATAAAAGCATGATCACTTTCCTTTGTAACATCGTTTTTTTTGGTTCATTTTCAAACATTATTGGCCAATTTCTTGTTGCCAAAGAAGTGTAACTATGAATTACAACCATCATAAAGTATACTTAAGATCTGAGTCTAAAACTGCAGCAGGACTGATGACAATACACCAGAGTAGCCATGGACACACACTCCTCACATGACTGCACATCCATGCTGAGACAGAAGGACAAACACCTCACTGTACTCATGTAAAGCTCTGCATGCTGTGTCCACTATCTGTATCTGCATTCCCCCAGCATGCACTGTGTTCATATGTTGCACCATAACCAATCCCCAGCGTTTAAAGACAAAGTTAGTGAAAGTGTTTAGTTTGTCTTACTGAACACTTTGGTCCCTTGCCTCGACCCTTGGCTGCCGCTTGTCGTTGAGCTTCCTGCAGAAGAAGAAAACAAACTCAACTCCATGAAGGTGGATTTTTTTCATTAAGGCAATGAAAATTAATTAATGCTAGGATACAAAATATTCCCAGACACACTTTAAATCGATTTTTTTTTTCAATGGACAGCTACCTGTTTTCAAACTGTGACATGATTAAAAAAATAGTAAAAAAAACTAATGTGAGAACAAATAGAAATAGTTATCTATGTTGTGGTTTACACAACACCACTTTTTAAACAAAAGACAAATGATCATCTTAGCACAACCATGTTCCTCTTTCACTCTCGTAAATCTTCAATCTGACGTTTATAGGAAGGTTTTATTGACCTTGAAGTAGGCGTTTAACTGTAAAACATTAGTTATTCACGCCAAAGAGCATCTCCAACTAGATGTTAAAGGAGGGAAGGTTTTCCCAGCTGGCTTTAGGTTCACACCGGGGTCGTGACCTCTCTCTGTAACCTTTACTCTCTCCCCTTGTTCCCTCTCCTTCTCACCCTCCTTGCTGACGCCCAGGCAGCCCTTCAGCTCCGACAGGGAGATGGCCCGGTCCTTGTTCAGGTCGCAGTAGTCGGTGAACTTGCGGGCGCACTTCTTGGGTTTGGCTTTCTTCTTCAGGTACCTCTTAAAGGGCTTCATCTCCTTCTTGTTGATGTCCTGGCTGCCGTTGTTGTCCAGCTGGGCGAAGTACCAGTGCACCACCCGCTCCTCCAGAGTCTGGCTGGGGTCCGGCTCCACAAACCTGGGGAGGGAAGAGGAACAGAGGGGGGAACACAGAGGTTTAAAAAGCTGGCATGATGAGGGAGGTAGCACGATAACTCTAGTGAAAACCTTTTCACCATAAGTTATAGCACCAGCACTACAATAAAGCATATGCACAAGAATGAACTGGAAAGGTGAAAGTGAACATAAATAGACCAAAGATAACAATTTCATGTGCATTTTAGAAGGGCTAATCATGTTGTATTAATCCTGCATGACACAATTTGACATTTTACATAAAATAACTTGACCTTGGCCCTTAATTAATATACATGAAATGACTAAATCTTAAATCTTGACTTTTCAGGCAGTTTATGTTAGAAGCTGAGTGTCGTTTGTTACAGTAATAAAATCAAATCATTTTGAAATCAAAAGTTCATTGGCATCCCAAATACCTTCAAGTCCCATCTGTTTCGAGTTTGTGTTATCCCCTAGAAAATGGTTGTAAATCTGACATATTTTAAATCTATCCGGTCATAGTGTCCCGTGAAAAGAATTCCCTCCAACCACAAATTGAATTGTAGCTTATCAAAAGCATCTTAAATTAAATCTCTCTATCTCCTTCTGTAACACACTGGTTGCATTAAGCGTGATAAACTGGGTCCATGTTTCAAAACAGGTGTGGTGAATTGCCTGCAAAGCTAATATCACTAAAATGACAATGATGACGAAGATCCTTCTGAGTCTGAGGTCTGAAAGATCAGCATTATTCTTTCTATAACCAGCCTATTCTTTGTTATTAAGTTCAATAAACCCAGATATTTAAACTAGAATTCCTCCCAGAAGCTTAAAATAATCTTCGGGACATGCGGACAGATACAGATTATTTATAAGGGAGACTGTGGAGTATAAAGTTGTATTATAATATTAGGTGAACACAAACCCTGTGAGTCTGTGCCAAGAGCTGTGCATGCCAGAGTTAAAACATAAGCATTACATTCAGACAATCCGAGGGGAAAGAGTTTTGGAGGAAAACCCAAAAGCACCCATAATGCTTCATGTTTTGGTCCAATATTCACACGAGTTCAGGGCTACATCATGAAACTACTTACCTCCCACCACCAGAGGGGGCCGGTGAGTTTATGGCTTGCACCATGTCTGTGGTGAGGGCATCTAACAAGCTTGTAATGAATTCCACTTTCTTCCCCTCTGGGCAGCCTGGCACAAATCAAAGACACAAAAAAACAGCAAAATTACCTTCCACGAGTAATTGGAGTCATTACGGCTCCGCGAGGCCGAAGTGCCTCTAAAGCCTCGACGCCGGGAACCAGCGTGACAGATGTTGGCTGTTACTCAGTGAAAGAAAGCAAACCTTGTGCGCAGCTTAGCGACAAACCAGGTGTATCTGTTAATTGGCTTACGCTTACAATTACCGGTGAATCATTTCCAATGGAGGTGGAATACATAGTTTGGCTGTTTTGTAAGAAAGCAGAGCCGCGGCACATGGCGGGAGGCGGGCCGAAGTGTGCGGTGATGAGAGAGTTCTGTTGAGCAGTGCAGACCTGTTAACTTTTATGACACAACTCTGAACACCTTGGGTAGCTCTGTTTAATTGCCCAGATGTATGGCTTTAATGGCACGCTAAACCAGTGCAAATGTTTTCCTCCTAATTGTGTCTCTTAAAGGGAAACTTCAAACGCAGCTGCGTAGTAAACTAATCTTCTCATTCTTTCAGTTTTTTAAGTCTCATTTTGCTCCAGTCTCTCCCCTCCTCCCCTTCCTCTCGGCCTCCTTGTTCTGCGCTCTGCTCACGTCTTTCTGTTCTGTGGGAGGTGGTCTGCTGCCCCTCCAGGTGAATCCAATTAGCATTCTAGGACATGACAAGCAGGGAGAAGCACTGCCTTGCTGCGCCTTAATCCAAGTGTTAAATTGGGGGGTTATGGAGCGCTGAATGGTTGTGTGCTGTGGCGAGGTGTCGGGGCACGGTGTGGTCCAACGTATGAAAACACACTGAAGCTGCACCAAGCAAACTTGATTTCGCTTAAAAACGTTAGAAATAAGCAAAGTTTAACTGTGGCACATCTTCACAGGTTGCATTCGCTCTTTCAGATATCTCAGTTTCTACCACTTTAATTATCTTTAGTCATTTATGAGTATTGACTAAATATCAATAACAGGCAACATTCTGATATTTAGTTTTTGCTTTTTTAAAGACAGTAGGATTTGGTGGTTATTGTTTGTAAACCCCGCCTCAACGAGGGTTACGGTGTGAAATCCAACTTCAGATTCCCTCTTGTTTTGGTCTGATTGCCATACTCTTGGATTCATACTTACGATATTTCATTTTTCCCAACTTCCAACTGTTTTCCTTAGTCTTTGCCGACCATTTACATGCACACAAACCTTTATAACACACTACAGGAAAGGGTAAACCCCAAAAAGCATTAGGGCCCCTTTAAGCTGCATCTTTTTTTTATGAGTTTAAACTCTTAAAAAAAAAAAAATCTCTTTGCTAACGTGCTGCTATCGTGCTGCTAATACGCTGCTAACGTGCTGCTAATGTGCTGCTAATGTGCTGCTAACGTGCTGCTAACACGCTGCTAACGTGCTGCTAATGTGCTGCTAACGTGCTGCTAACGTGCTGCTAACGTGCTGCTAACGCGCTGCTAACGTGCTGCTAATGTGCTGCTAACACGCTGCTAACGTGCTGCTAATGTGCTGCTAATGTGCTGCTAACGTGCTGCTAACACGCTGCTAACACACTGCTAATGTGCTGCTAATGTGCTGCTAACACGCTGCTAACGTGCTGCTAATGTGCTGCTAACATGCTGCTAACGTGCTGCTAACACGCTGCTAACACGCTGCTAACACGCTGCTAACACGCTGCCATCTCCAGCATTCTTCTCTCCTCTGGCCTTGACAGATGTGACGACCACGAAATATTGAGCTTTTTGTTGTGGCGGTTCAGAACGTCCCTCTACTAGAGTACATAAAGAAATCTCCACTCAGCACCCTGTGGTCTCCCAACACCCCCCCCCCCCCACCCCACAGTCTCGGCAGCACCACACCCCCAACACTCACACCTTCCATAAAACATGCCACACATCTGCTGCACAGTCAGGAGTCATGCTCCACTCTGTAAACTCACCAGATGGGGAATTAAATAAGAGTTACAATGCAGTGATGGGGAAACAGAGGGGCAACAAAAGTAAGTGAGCAGCGCAGGAACGAGGGCAGAGGAGGTTACAACCTCTGCTTCAGAAGAGCCTCTCTGATCTCTGCTGCCTGGGAACCCTACACCACAAAGTGTGACTTGGTCCTTTCCCAATAAAAACCCTCTATCTGGTCAGTTAGTGTGAAGTCTCTGAGCTTCAACGCTTTTCATTTATCTTTTTCTAAAGCCATCTTCTGGTCAGCGAGTTGTGCAGGAATGAGTCCTAAAACCCCAAAAGACTTATCCAGTTCCCTCGTCTTGAAGTCAATCAGTTTTTTTTATGTGACACAACATATTTACAGACTCGGAAGGGAATATTTCAACCAGTTCATTTTTCATAATATGGGTTGCGCAAGTAAAATTATTCCAAGAATCTTTCTGATACTCCCTAAAACCCCCAAAAGATGAATATAACTGGAGTGAAAAGTGAGAACCACAAACCTGGCAGGTCTTTGACCAGGAAGGGGTCTTCAGTGTCTGAGACGTGAGAGCGGGCCGTGCCGTCACACTCCGGCGTCTGGTACCTGTTACACAGAGAGGAGAGGACAGCGGGAACATGGCTGCATGAGACACAAGAAGGAAAGAATAAACCCGTCTTAGTAACGTGTGAAAAACCCCAGATATCAAAGGAGACGCTGACACATTGAATCAGAGAAAAATAAATGAACAAAGCGTCAAACTGAAGACAGAAACCCCAACAAAAAAAATATAGGAGAATATATTGTCAAAGCACTCTTTCAAATCTTTTCCCAGCATGCATTGTTTTATGGCTTCTTAAAACTACACCTTATTACTATAATCGATGACAGTGAATGATTACGCTTTGTTTCTATATGCGCCTAATACATTAATTTGATGTGACGTGCACACAGCTTTGTTTTCGGAGCCATAACAAACCGTTGGGCATTATGCGTTGCATGACTCGTTTTTTTCCTGGCTATTGTATCAGTTCTCCATGAATAGGATGGAAAGTTGAGCATGTGCGTCTCATTTGGCTTTTTTTTTTCAATTTCAAAGTAAAAGCAAGTTGTCATTTCTTTTTTCTGCAAGGCCACTGATCCAAGAACGGATGTCTGATGCATGACTCTGCACGTTGCTGTCTAGAGGAAAGAAATTGAGGTCTAGTCCAAAACACAATAAATTCTTATGTGAGGAAATAATCGCCTCGAGGGTGTCATTCAATACCTCAGAAATGCAGATGAGAATTTGGTCTGTTAGTGATCTCTTTTAGCTTTTTTGGGGGGGCTGTGGATATGCTTTTATTACGTTCTCTTGCATTCAAGCTTTAATAAGGCCACCAACTAACTCTTTCTGATGGTCTGCAGCTCAGACGGTAAAACATAAACCCTCTTTAGAGAGAGCGATGATGCCCCTTCAGAAACTAAAACATCTCATCTATTCACCGGTGCACACTGACAGATTTTTTTAAACATTCAATCTCTCTCCCTATTTCGAACGCTGTGTTTCAAGTTGTAATATTCCTATTTTTAAACAACCAAAACATGAGCAATGAGGATCATTTATTCAACATTGCATCATCTCCATTCCTTTGACTTTCAGCTCTGGCAAAAAACCCATTGTGCCTCCACCATTTCCCTGAAATCAAGATAAACAGAAAGCTGCACTGGGAACCAACGTCATACCAAGCGCTGTGTTTATGGTCAGTTATATGATTTTCCCGTCAGGACTCGAAGTTAATTGTTGAAGTGAATCAGCAGCAGCAGCTGAATTTCTCAAGAAATGTAAGGTCTTAACAGTTCAATTAGCTGTTAGCCGTTAGCTCTAGGGATTTCCATATTGGTCTGCTGTTTGGTTGGTCCAACACTTTTGTCCAAATCTTTTTCATAGATCGCTCTGAAATACTTTAACATACTTCATGATTAGTTCTAATTAGATAATGTTAGCATGCTACCAGCTAAAGATGGACGACATGGTAAACATTATACTTAAAAAGAACAAGCGTTAGCATTATAATTGTGACCATATTAGCGTTCTAATGTACGCATTTTGCTTGAAGAAACGTTCAAGCTATGACAACATCAAATAGTCATTCCCACTGGCCATTTTCTGATCAAATATATAAGTTTGTTGTCAGATGTTTTGATCTACATCTATCCCTATTCAAAGAGCAACTCGAATCAAACTTGTCTTAAGCACTCGTTACCGAAGATCTTTTTGAATTGATATTACCTGGTGGATGTTCCAGGGATGGGCCGGCCCGTGTCCACCATAACGCACCAGCAGTAGCCCGTGGACTGGTGGCACTGGACCGCTTTGTAAATACCCCCAGGGCCACAGTCCGGGATGAAAATGGCCTCTCGAGGATTCTGCCGAGCCTCGTCCAGCGCACTCTCTCGCTCCTGGTCACAAGAGGGAACTTTCTCTAAAACCGTGAGAAACACACTCAATACCACAACTGAAAATATACACACACAGAATTAGCATCAGTCACAAGAATAACGAGGAAGCTGACAACACATTGTTGACTTTCTGGTAACTAATATTTCGTAAACCTGATTCAGGATTATCTACATCATGATTGGCCGACAACTAACCCCCACTTACTCCCTACTTTATTTCTAGTGGGAAAGGTTATCACTGGAATTCAAACTCTACAGTAGTTACTGTATTTGTCGGAAACATGACACACGTGTAGACAATTATTATCATTTATTTATGTGTTAAACATACAATAAGTACGTTCTCCTCCATTGTCAGAAACTATCAGAGAGTTGAATTACACCAGGGGTCTCCTATTCAATACTCGTGTACCCAAACAAACCTCATCAAGACGCATCTACCTTTCTGTTTCCACTATAAACTATTAAACCTTTACAAGTCCTCCTCAGGTTGTATAACTTTACCCAGCACAATCTGTCATATCTGTCTTTTGTACAACAGCCCTCAAGTTTTGCTCCCGCTACTCCTTGATTCACCACATTTGTGTTTACGTTCACATCCATTTAGCCCATCACTCACTCTTAAAACAAGTACAACAGAGCTGCATGTTAAACTTGTAACCATGGGGATGAAGTGTGCTTTTACCACTCCTGATCCATCCTTCATTTTACATTCAAGTGTCCTGTAATGCAGCGAGGAATGACGTTATATTTTCACATTGTGCCGCCTATTAGATCCGCTGCTATTTTCACACAATTCTAGTAACCAAAGAATAATGAGAACAATACGGCGTAGGGACCGCCTGAGAAAACACGGGAAGGAGCTTGTGAAATAAAATATGGCACGAGGTATATTCTGTAGGGGTGGGGGAAGTGTCAGATCCTTACAACAATGGTTTGATCAATATGTCCTTATTAACACTGGAGTACATGACTACTTATATGTGCGGTCTTCTTGCTTACGAACCCACAATTATCTACCGAATCTGTATTGTTCCGCCCAGTTTTACGGGTAGTTTCAGTGTCTTTTAGCCCCATTTCTTGGTTCTACGGCCGGTTAAGTCTCACTGCTCGTATCAAATTGTTTTTAGACCCAGCAAGAAGGTTCAGGAAAGTAAAAAAACCCAGCAGCTAAAGAGTTAGTTGGGACCAGACACAGAGCTAAAAGTAGTAGCAAGTTATGTTTTCCCCTTTAATAGCTATTATAAAAAACAACCAATGCAAAGTATAGAGTACACAACGTTTTATGGGATCACCGGATGCAATACATTCTTTGTGAATTGGCCCCTAAGTCTCAGACCTATTCATAGGCCTGGGCTCTTTAGGCCCTAATTTATATTGACCCCAGTATAAAGACTATACATGCTGGACAAAAATAAGTAGACACACCCCTGATCCGAACACCAACGCACAACCCACTGCGCCACACACCTCCACACAAAACCTTTTAAACTTAAAATCTGTCTCTTAATGTCAAGAAGTCCCGGGGGTTTCATAAGGAATTGGTCATGTACTAGTTTACTTAAAGACAATCATGATTTGTTAAACACAACAGTCCTTTGTCATCCTCCATAATGTTAATACTGATTGGAGATGACAGTAGAGACCTGAGGAGTGTGTGTTGGTGTGTGTACGCACCAATAGGTTTTCCCCTGCACAGACTCACTCTCAAGTGTTGTGAGCGCTGCACCGCGGCTCTGCTGCTCGCCAAGCTTCCTTCACATCCAAATTATTTAGCACTGTTTATTATACAGAGGTTATGCTGGCGCCAGGCACTAGGGTTCCCAAAAGAAAATTGTTTTTATACATATTAATGGAAAAAGGCTGGACCCTTGCAATGCAATCCTCTCAGTTGTGTTTGGAGTTGAAATGTAATCTGCCTGCTTTTGATATCTGCATCTCTGCTCTTTATGTTCTATTTGTGTTTCTTTTTCCCTTTCACTTCTCTTCCCTTCGCAGGAAGCGAATGATGAGAAACAAAAACCTTCGGAAAACAAATATTGTCCTGAAATAGAGGAAAGAAACCCACACAAGAGGATGAATGTCAGGGAGACTCTTCTTGTTGTTGTGGTCATTCCTTCTTCAAGGCAAACTGATAACTTCAAAACATCTGCTGGACAGGCTCGGTGTTTTAAACCTTCCTCATCCTCCAGGCTCCGAGCCAAATGAATTTTTAATCGCCTTCTCTTTTCTATATTCTCCCTCTCAACTCTTCCCATCCCTTCCTCCTGCCTCTCTCAGCCTTTGTCTGTCACTTCTTTACTTTCCTTTTTCTTTCTCTCCCTCTCTGAACCCCCCCCCCACCCCCACCCACCCAGCTCCCTCTCCTCTTCACTTCCCTCCAATGGCTTTCAGCTGTCGGGTAATCACTGCAATATTGTCTCTAGCAAGCCTCCTCTGCAGTTAAAATACCGGAAGTCTTAGTAATGGGGGAGCACTGTGAGTAGGTCTGTAGGTGCATCTGTGTGTGTTTATAAACCAGAGATGATGGAGAAATGACTCATAAAATAGATATTGAACGCATCATTCGTTAGCAAATTTGTTCCAGTCGTGTTACTGTCATTGCTAATAGAGCTGAAGAGTCGAACCCAAGTTCATGCTGCTTCCAGCAACACATGCAAACAGGACTGATATAACCAACATCCCTCTGCCTGCATCGTGTATTATGTAGGATCAGTAGACACGATCACGTTATATTCCTGCAACTTTTTTTGTTATCCTCTCTGCGTCCAGACACTTTCACAAATGAGCTGCATGTCTGAACTCTTCCCCTCCTTACAGCATTGAAACAACAGCATGTCAAAGTCTGGCAGCAGAGCATCTTTTTTGAAAAATTGCCTCCGCATTGCTTTGCCTAAGCAAACACGTTTCACTAACACAATCTCAGCTATGCTCTAAATTATAATTACGGGGTATCCATCCACAGACAGAGGGCCAGAAACTGGTTTTAAAGGCTGCTTCATAGTACTGGATGTACTTTTCTGATCTTAACAGACTGCTCTTGTTTGTACTTTTATTTGCTTTAAGCCACTCAGCCATCATTACTGAAGATTATTTATCAAAATGTGTGTTAGCATCAACAGTCAAATCTACAGTATCCTCACAATCTCAGCACTACTTTAAAGGTCACCTATCATGCTATTTTTAGGCAATAGCATATGTCTCAGATATATAAATATATATAAAAAACATGTCTATGAAGTGTTTTGCTCCAAATACCAAACAGATCACCCATTCTAGCCATGCCTCATATCCCTCTATTTCACTTCCTGTTTCAAAAGTGCTGATTTGGGGTATAAAGCTTTTCTTTTTTTTTTTAAAGGAGGGGTCTGAGCTCATGCGGGACCCGGCAGCTACCGTCTAAACTAAATGCTGCCGTGATGAAACGCCATATCATGGATTATCAAGGATTATCTCTGAAACAGTATGGAGCTCAAAGGCTTTCTCTCTTGCCGGTTATACCACAAGGTGAGTTCCTTTTTATTTCCTGCTTCTTCACACACATGCTCTCCAGTACAGGTTAGCTCTGAGTGTTAGCGATGCTAATGTAAACACCGACCATATTACGTCCAAAACAGTCGGGCATTGTTTCTGATAGCAACGTTTCTGATAGGGCCGTGGGTCCACATTTCAGATATTACGTCATATCGGACGCAAATCTGGATCAGCTCCGTTGAAGCCCCGTTTTTAGAGATTTGGGTACGGAGGAAAAGAGAGAGGGTTTTATTTTCTGACGCTGCGTAAGTTCCCCGACACATCGGGGGGGGACGTATTTATGTATAGAAGACATCAAAAAGTGCATTTTGCATGATAGGTCCCCTTTAAAGTATCTACTGTCTAAAATGTATAGGAGATAAAAAGAACATCGGTCAAACAAAATAAAAATGCAGAACATTTCCATGCACACATACATCTTCACACACATTCTTTCATAACACACAGATATTCATAGACACACACACACGCACACGGAACATACTGTATGCAATCACATGCAGATGCAGACACACACATCGCTCATGTCTCAAGAGTGATGACATCTCCCTGCAGTCGGCCTTGTCTTTGAGGACACCGGATGCTAATTGGAAACAGGAAGCTATGTTTCAAAGAGCTGTCAGAGTGAATCTCTCTCATCTGAAATATAGTCTCTCTCTCCCTGACCACAGCCCCCCCCCCCCCCCCCGCACCGTCATTCAGGAGAGAGACCCCCGTATTACAATCAACTGCAGGAGGGAGCTCACTGCATCCTGAATTATAATGCACACGTGTAGGAAGCCGTGTATTTAAGTAAACATCTGTCAAATCAAAATTGATCAGCCTTTGCTTTAGGAATATAAAACTCGATAATTGCTCCATCACAGTGGCAAGCTAAAAGACATTACTAAACGGCATTAGTAAAGACTTCATTAAATGCACTTTCTGCAGAATATTGAACAGAAAGCAAACATCCGTTCAACATGTTAGCTAACCAATAAGACCTTTCACACACAGACACACACTTCCCTCTGAACACATTCACTCATTGATCGCTGCAGAAGCGTGAAAGGCGTCCCGCTGCCCAGAGGGAAGAGAACATGACGAGGTGTAAGTGAAAAGGAGACAGAGAAACAAATGACACCAAAGGAAAGCAACCAGGAAACATTATCCCAGGGACGAAGGGCTCAGAATGGAAACCAGTGGCTTTGAAAAGCAGTTACAGCGGAGACAAGTTGATACTTTCCGAGTGTTCCTATTTATCCTTTGCTATGTGCTACTTCACTGGTATAAGATTTATCTTAATATTTATATTTCTCATAATTGTGTGCTGAAAACAGTGCACTGGTGATCTTTAAGAGGGTGTACTTTCTTTAAGGAGAGGCGGGTTTAACATTGGATACTCGCAAAAAAAGCCAGTCATTTTATTTTAGTTATCGTAGATTTTGTACATTGATTTATTAAATGTGCAAAAATTGTGAAAAATGTCCATCTTAGTTCCTCAAAGTCCAAGAACATGTCTTTAAATGTCTTGTTTTGTCAAAGATATTCAGTTTATTATAATACAAAGCAGAGAAAAGCAAGACATTTAAATATTCCAGAGGCTTAAAACAGCATGTTCTTCCATATTCGCAAAAATGATGACTTTAATAATGAATCCATAATTGATATGGCTTTAAATTGACAATCTATAGGATCTGTGTTGATAGTGACTGAACATAGTGACCTACTGTAGTAACAATGTAGTAGTAGTAGTAGTAGTAGTAGTAACAAAGTTCATTTGCGATGAATATTACAGAATATATGAATTCTCACCTTGTCTCTTGGAGCTGGAGCTGTTCTGTTTATTCTCCTTATAACCCAGCTGTTTTATCCACAGCGTTGGAGCAGTTATCTCTGCAATGACCAAAAGAAACAGAGTACGGTCAATAAACTCCATGCTGTGAGATGATTTCCACACAATTACCCACAGCTAGGCTTTGTTTAACCTCCTCAGTGAACCTGATCCTTCAGTAGCTGCATATTCAAAACATCTGCACAGCCAAGTCTGCCCACCAAACCACACATTCAAACTGCATCCAAGATTCCAGCGTTTCCAAAAATATCAAATATGTGATGTGATATTTCTGACAGCTGGATTTTTCCATTCAGTATAACAGTGCATACTTAAGACATGGCATCTTAGGTTTGACTAACATTAAACTCAAGTATCAACATAAAATAGATATCTTAACTGCACTGTAATGTTTACATGCTAGGCGCCTCAGCTTACTAACGTTTCTTAGCCAATGAAGAAAAAACATGAACTCAAATTCTGACTCTTCCCTTCTGGGAAAAGTTCCAATTGGCATTTATTCCTGGGACAAATGACTCTGCAGTGTATATACAGTGTTCGTCGGCTAACGCTAACTAGCCCCAATCAGCAGTGTTGGAAACCTGACATCCACGTGGACATACTAATTGTCTTTATTTGAATAAAATCAACAGGAATTTGGACAATTATTATAGTTTATTTAAGTACAATTCATACAATGAATATGCGATACTCAAAGCCACCAGACCCCATTGAAACAGAAACTGTTATTTTACCTCGCTGTTCGTTGTAAAACTCAATTTGTTCAAACTTAACAGAGACAAAACAAACTCATCTTTGTTAGACTTTCAACTATTCCAACTATCATCAATTATGGTTTGTGAGTTTGAGAGAAAATGTTGTGAATAAAACATATAAAAAATAAGTTACCACAGTTTGTGATTTCAAAAGTCATAAACCAGAAAAAGATAACAGAAAATTAGTTTGGCCTTTTTTTGCGTGTTTTCCCATATTCAAATCCCTGCATATATGCGATAATATTGGTGCGTGACAAGTAAAAGTGACGATCTCAGCAGGTGTTACAGATGTAGGAGACTTACCGTCACCCTCGGGGGGGACGTGGGTCTCCATGGTGGGCGTGGGCTTGGAGCCATCATCTGGGTTGAGAGTGAGAAAGAAACGGAAAGAGACTACCATTATTGAGGTTAATACAATCTACTCTCCAGAACTGTTGAATGGTTTGGATTTGCACATGGCCCGGCCAAGACAGATAGAAAATCAGAGGGAGAGATAGATGGAATAAAAACAAAAAAAAACACAAAGGACAACCACACACACACACATGTGGCTCAACATCTCACACACATCAATCAATCAAACTCCTCACACTCTCACACCAACGCACTGCACACACTCCCTCACCATCATCATGTAAACCACACACACATTCACATATACCATCACACGCGGGGACCACCATCCCTATCAGGACTCGAATGGTTGCAGTGCAAATGATCCATACTGACTGAAACTGACTGAAACTGTATTTCCAAAATAAGACGTAATAAGTTTCTTGGTTCATCCGTATCTAAAACCTCTGGTCCAGTTTACGAACGCTCAAAAAGTAGCTAGTCTGCATAAGAATTTGGTAATGACACTGATTGTCTCCTGAGGAAATATCTTTTCACTTTGTTGATGGTCTAATAATCTTTCTGGCTCAATAGTCGAAATAAAAAATCACCACGGACTCGCATCTTGGATCATACGTTAAGGATTCTGAAAAACTACTATTTTGACAAGATTTGCCCAAAAACATTGTTTGTATTTATAAAAAACGAAGTTACTAAATTTCTTTTACTTTAAAGTCATGCACATGCGGAAAAAGCTGAAAATGTGTGCTAAGAATGGATCTTACATTTATTCTTTCAGTCGCTCTAAATAAGTATTGAATCTTCTTTGCTCGCAGAGTGACACATGCTAATGGAAATACTCTATCAGGCCTAAAGAGCCGATGTTCTGTTATAGATAATAGATAATTGTTCTTACTGTTTATAATGCTGTGAATTGAACAACCTAGAATACTCACCCATGTGCAGTTTTGTAGCGTCTGGATCACTCCTTAGGAAATAATTTGATTAAAAGCAAACCACAGAGAACTGGATTCATTCCACAAACACTAAAGTCAATCAGATGGCTCGTCAGCACAAACATGAGGTCAAACTGACCTGATCGGGTCAAACTGTGAATAAAATACAACAGTTAACATGTTTGTCTCAGAAAACTGGACTGTGAGCTACACACTGTATAGATGGGGAAAAACAGTTATTGGACACGGACTGTAAACTCCTAACTCGACTGTCACCTATAGAGTAGCTCTCAGTGGGGAAACGAAAAGGCTTTATAAAAGAGATTCACAGAAAGACTGCCCATCTTTTCTCAGTTTAAAAACACCTTGAACTTTATTTGTATTTCTGCGGCAGACCCATGCAAGAAATCTTTGCATTGATCTTACTTCAGTTATCTTGATATTGATTGTATAACTTTTTTTGAAACTAGTAGGAAAACTGTAGAGTTACAATACAGTCATGCTTCATAAGTTTTCTCAATCCCAGCTCGTCGAATATTGACGCTTGTTAAGGAACCGTTGGATGCACTTTCATTAGATCGCCTTACATGTCAAATTGTGATGCTCCACTAAGGTTGCAGTAAAATGTTAGTTTGTTTGAATTCAAACGGAAACACTTGGTCAGATTTAAGAACAAAAAGTGTGGCTTGGGTCAAATTTAAGTTCCATAACTTTAATAAAACTTCAATAACTCGATTTTCAGTTTTGTTAGGGTTAGGGTTTACATTGTAGTTAATGGTGCAGCTCCTACAGACACTTAAAGAAGCTGTAATGGTTGGTATAAAAATGCGAGGGGCAGTGACTAAACATTGGTATATAGTGCACTGGGAATGAGACAGCGTGGATATCTTACAGTTTCAACAGAAACATAATGAAGGAATGCCTAAAGGGGTAAAACCATCGAGGTGTTTGTAGCATCCATTACTGTCACTGATGCAACTACTGAAGGAATACCTTCTAGCTATACCTCAGCTTCAGTTGAACTGTAGTATTGGTATACTCGTTTAAAGAGCCGAGCATCATGCAAACATGCAAAGATTATTTCATCCTAATCCTCTTAACGTTACAAGTCAAAGTGCAGTCCTGTACCTTTGCACTCTGCACCAATATGGACTTTGCACAGGAACAAGATCGCCTCAAAAGACATTTTGAACTCATGCTCTCTTTCTGTTCTTGCATACAAATAGAAACAGTCCCTTGCATGCACACACACAACCGACAGCAGATCTCTGCTCACCTTTTCTACCAGAGTGCGGCGGCCCCGGTGGTCTGTCGGTTACTGACCCTGCAGAAAAAAGAAAAACATTACATGTACAAAGCAAAGACTAGACGGCAGTGACAGCTCCTGGGAACATTTCAAGATTCCAAAATGCTTCCTTATGATTCAGAATGAAATTGGATTGTTCCGCCTTAACATGGACCAATAGAGCAACGTCCCACAGATGACCCAACTCACTGACTTCTTCGAGTTAAACGCTGAGGTTTATCAAAGTTGGATGAGTTCATTTTGTTAGTAATTAATAGCAGGCACATTGAAAGCCTCTGCGTTATCCTCACTCTGATCAATGCAACCCTAAGAGATCTGCAACATGTGTGGAGATCTTATTAAATAAAGTTGTACATTTGCAAATATCATTCTTGATCTTTGCATGCAGATTTCATGCATGGATGCACCGGGGGACATTAGACAACCGATTACAAAAGAAAGACAAAGAGGAGAAACTTTGAGGGAAGGCAACTGGAAGGAAATGTACTACCTGACAATCCACTTGTCCCAGCATGAGTTCCCATAAATTCACGGAAGTTTCCTGCAAATGTATGTGAGATGATTGATTTGGGTCAGGGCGTCTGCGCAGGTCAGTGGAGGTTATTTGTTCTCAGTTAAGAGGGGGGGGGGGGGGGGGTTCACTGTACCCAGATTCTCAGGGCCATACATACCTTTGCAAGAAACGATGAAGATATTGGATCTTGTGCAGGACAGAAGGGAGACAGGTAGAGACTGTGCCGTGCAATAAACTACATCTCAGGATTTCATTTATGCTTTATTTAATCCTGAGCCAAAAGCATTTCTTGCATTGAGCGCTGGAAGAGTTATTCTTCATTTCTGCAAAAAAGATATGTAACTTTTTACGGTTTTCCTTCTTAGTGAATTAGGCGTCTTACTGGTCCATTTTCTCTCAGTCAGTTTAGGATTGTTAACATTACATTTAGTTGACACTTTAATCCAAAGCAACTTAGAATAAGTGCAATAAACTGTTAAGAAACTAATTAAAAACAACATGAAAAATGCAGCTCCTTAGCTTCAAATAAGCCAAACCCTCGTAAGCGCTGATGTAATGTTCAGATTTTCTAAATATACTCAACATTCTTTTGCAGTCAGGGTGTTTTAGAAGTTTAAGTTCACTTATTTAGTCCATTACATTTAAATGTTTTTTTTCATGCTAAATGCTTAAAGGTCCCATGTCATGCTTTTCTGGTTATTACCCGTCCCCTTGTGTGTTATGAAGGCTTGTATGCATGTAAACCGTCTGCAGAGTCACAAACCCTCAAAGTACACCCTGTAGCGAGTAAAACTTTAACACAGAAAAGACCTGTCTATGCTGCCCCAGAACGCCTCGTTGGACATTTATCTTTTTCCATTTTTTGTGAGTTTGGAACATTGCACAATATACATTTATTCTAGTAGACCTCAACAATGGAATTATGATCAGTAGAAATGGTCATGACATGGGACCTTTAATTCCTGTGTAGAGACTTAGTTTACAGATTAACTCTTTCAATCAACTCTTCATGAGTTCTTCATGGGCAATTTAGACGATGCCTGGTTCCAAAGGATGCAAACAGTGGTTCATTTGTTCCCAGGAATAAATACATTTCATTTTATTTGCCTCCACTTCCAGAGATGAAAGAAATCCCCATAAAGCATTGCCATTTACAGAAGGCCAAGTATGGTTACTTCAGACAGAAGAGTTGTTCTCTAGATGCACAATTCCTTTTTTTGTCCAAAAAGTTAATATATCTGCTACAAAAATAAAACATAACTTTGTCTACACTGTATCATGCGTCTGTTACTGGGAAAGCAGCATTGTATTCTTTCTCCATTTGCAAACTCTACTGATCTACCCAAAGGACTGAAACTCAGCAGGTGCCTCAGTGGTGATAAGTGGGAAAAAGAGAAAGGCAGATATGTTGAGGCAGAGGAGGAAGATAAGGAGACGGAGAGCAGGAAGCCTCTGGCGGTCTGCAGCAGCTTCACCATGCAGCGACCGCTCTCTAAACTAAATGTGCTCCATGTGCTCCGGTGGCTGAGCAATCCAGATCTGGCAGAGACCCCGTGTATTAACTTCAGGGGGAAAATGATGGTGATTATCATAAAGTGTTCCCATCCAGGATGAGTGTGCTCTCCCTCCACCGGCCTGCTGAGAGCAGTTAGACGATGGATGGCCATTAGCCTTCTGGTGGACCTTGCACCTGCTAAACGCCACATGACATGCAGTACACATGGACCATCAGCAGGCCAAGAAGGACCCTCTTTAACCCAAAGGCTGTGTTCACTCTTTATCATTCATCAGAAAAGCCTTTTGGTTTAGATGTAATGTGTTCTACTCCGAATGTTCTGCATCCATCCTCAATCTTGTTATTTCATCAGGAAGTCCTCAAATGAAAACTGTTTCCAGTTGTTCAAAGAACATCCAAATCCTAAAGGGACCATCAATTCATTTGTCCAAACCCCAGTGACTTGGCTAAAAGGCGTTCTTGGCTCCAATGCGATGACCATTGGACACTTCAAATGCTCCTAAGGCTGCTTTTCCACCCTTATAAAGAATAATCGGGAATCAACCCTTCTACCAGAGTTCTAGTCATACAACCTGTACAACCTGATGTTGAGCTGACTTTAATGAGCACAGCGTTGTGCAGTGGCTCAGTCAGTAGGGGCTTGGACTGGGAGCTGTAGGGTCGCCGGTTCAAGTCCCCGACCAGACATAAAATATGGAGTGTGGACTGCTACTTGGAGAGGTCCCAGTTCACCTCCTGCCCTGCCGTGGTGCCCTTGAGCAAGGCACCGGACACCCCCCTTCCCCCCTCACTCCCATTGCTCCCCGGGCGCTGTACAATAGCTGCCCACTGCTCCTAGTACTAGACTCCTGGTACTAGGATGGGTTAAAAGCAGAGAACACATGTCACTGTGTGCTGTGTGCTCTGCATGTGAGACCATTAAAGAGGGTTTCAAGCCTCCATATTCTATTCTATTAAGAGAAGGACAGATGCAATCTTTGTTGGCAACACCAGTAACCGTATATGGGAAAAATGTTTTAAGATTTCTTTAAAAAAACCTCTTGGCATTTCATCCACAGGTTGCCGGGCTCTCCCCCTCCCCCAGTACCTGAACACACCGGGGTCCTGTTGTGGGCAGAGGAGCCACTCACTGGCTTTCCATCACTGGTGACACACCAGCAGTAACCTGTCAGAGTATGGCACTGGACCTGCAGAGACAGAAAGGTCAATCACACCAATACATTAGTGTGCCCCTAGTGTGTCTGTGGGCCTTTAGTCAATGTGAGTAGTTCATAAGAGACTGAGCGAAAGGAAAATAAGATAAAGAATATGAAGCATGAAGGATATTAAATCTGTGGAGGGAGAGTCAGACCTGTGCAAACGTCCCGTCCTCGTTGCATTCTGGGATAAAAATGGACTCCTGAGGTCTCCGGGATTGTTCAAGAGCCTGGTTCCTCTCAACGCGACACTTGGACTGACCCGCATCTGAAACACATCCACAGGACTCAGAGGCAAACCCTCCAGCATGCTGAGGGTTTTATTGAAGTGTTCTTTGTCAACAACACCCTGTTCACACCTGGAGGCCGACCAGAGCAACAGCACTTTACTACCGAGGGCCAGGTGACGTTTAAGTGCTTTGTTCAAGGGTTACTTTTGAAAGCTTTACAAGGAGATTGTCTTTCTTAGAGTTATGAGCTTTATTTCTACGAGCAGCATTAAAGAGGCCTTATTATGCTTTTTCTGGTGTTCCCTCTCCTGTAGTGCTTTCTATAGGTTTGATGCACGTAAATGGTCTGCAGAGGCGAAAATCCCTGTGTCCCCTCCAGGGAGTTTTAACATTTCTGAAAAAACCCTTTTGCACTGCAGGTGCAGAAAGCCCAGACAAGTCAAATAACTTCTTATTACACTATTCGAAAAAGTGGTAAAACAACACATTCCTCGACACTGACCACTACCATCGAGACTATGAGCAGCGCGTTGTGAGCAGTGCGTCATGTTCTCTAACTTCAGTGGAAACTGCAGCTCTGATGATCCGGAACTCAGGGGGAAGGTCAGAGTCTGCAGCTGGTCACCGGTTCAAATCCCCGTCAGAAACTACTGTTTTTACTGCACTCGCAGCTCCTGTGGAGAGGAGCTCCATATTCTGTGTACACATTCACACCGGGGAGCTAACCAGAGCCACCGCAGCCCTCCACTCCTGGCAAACATCCCCCCCCGGATAAATATAATATGAGTTTATAAAACTTTTCTCTGGACCTGAGAGGAGACAGACATGTTGTCTCCTCCAGAGAAAGAGACTGACGGAGCCAGAACTGAAGTCACCCAGAAGCTCAGACATGGATACATGGATTTATAACTCACTTCAGAAACAAGGCTCATAAAAAACCAATAGTGTTGGGTCGTGAGGAAAAGGGGAAACATTCAAATGCCCTACAGAAGACCCCAACAAATCATTCAAGTCTGATTGAGTTTGATTTATTGACATTTTAGCAGCAAGTTACCTCTGCTAAAGGATCAGATCGGTTTGTTTATCTGGATTTTGCTTATACTACAGGCCCGATTTTCTTAAAGCTTGGTGGAGAGGTGAAGCATTGACCAAGGGAGAACCTGTCACATTTTAGAGTCAATCTGAATTACAGGGTGGGAAGTGGGAACACACATTTGTCCGAATACTGGATAAAAGGTAGCTCCCTAATGGGACAAAACATGTGAACCATCCCTCGACTAGTAACAACTACTGTGTCGTTGAAAATGTTGGTACACATTTCATGGCTCACCTGATACTCTACTTTGCTCTTTGTTGTCACGCAATAATTGGGAAACAACCAAAAAAACGCCTACAACGCGTCTTTTTTATTATCCATTGTTGTATCCACACTACGACCTAAAGCTCGTGAACACATCGGTTTCAGAAAAACAACTTCCCAGTTTGGGAAATGGGACCATCCAGTTCAGCATCTATTTCTGTCTACCTGTGCACAAGGCATCCACATAAACATCTAAAGCAGGGCTTCTCAAACTCCGGATCCGGACCGAACTGCAAATCAATCCGGACCGAACCCTCTGTCCCATTATAAAAAAATTAAAAAAATTTAAAATTCAGATTCTGATAAATTAACGTACATCATCATGTACGCGCGTCTTGTGTCTGACGCGTTGTGAGAATGAACGAGCATATATATTTACTTGTGTGCGCGAGCGTGACACGCATAGCAGACCGCAAGTTAACCGCAAGTTTACCGCAAGTTTACCTTGACATACTGTATGTATGTATTGAATGTGTGTGTGTATACAGGGGCGCCGTTTACCGACAGGCAAGGCAGGCAAGTGCTTGGACCAGAAGGGGTCCCCCAAAGAAGGTAGATTAAGAAGGTCCACAGCAACGACAACATGAAACACCCTTTAATTTACTGCAATGACATGTCGGGAAACCCCCTCAAGGGGGCCCCATGCATAGAGCGCCAAGAAACTGCTTCTTAATTTCTGTTTCGTTTCTCCGCTTGGGGGGGGGGGACGACGACGACGATACTGGCATTGATCCGGACCAGTGACCTTGTATAAAGTTCACAACTGGACCTTTAATAAAAAAGTTTGAGTACCCCTGATCTAAAGGCTTGTTTCTTTGTTGTATTTACATTTTAAGGCAAGTTTTATTGACACATCGTACAAAACCTGGCTGTGAATAGGAACAATTACCATTACCATAATGAGCTGGTTTACGACGTGTTGATTTTACTCAGTTTTTTTCACAGATAAAAAACTAACCAACAGTTCTGCCTGTTTTTATTAGGCTCAGTTACTGTATGAGTTTGTTGTTGTTTGTGGAACATGGTAGTCATCTACGTCTCTCGTAGTGAAATGTATCTGTTGTTTTTAATCTGAATCTCACGTAAATAAGCCTTTGCCAAGCTGTGCCTTTGTTAACAAGCATTGGTTCATCATCAGCGGTAGCGTTACAACACACCCGGTGATCTCTGCCCGGCTCTCCTCTGCGTGGCACACCGCTCACATTATGAAACTAACCCACATATTACACACAGCGAGTATACACCCACTCCAAATGGATTTCGTTGGGAATGCTGTTTTCCTAATGGACAGTGCGGCTGAAAGAATAAATAGAGGGAGGGGGGGAATGCCAAGTTCCAACCTTGACTTCAGACCTATCAATCTCTGCTGTTGTTGAGGGGCTGCCATCCACACAGAGAGGAAGTGTGTGATCCTGGTCTGCAAAAACTTACACGCCTACACAGAGGCGGAAAATCAAAGACATCTTCGGTTCGGTTCCACTTTTCCCAAACTAAGGCTGCAACATCTTAAACATACTCCCGGAGGCTGAGAGTAAATCACAGTGTACTGCTTTCCAAGTTTACAGTATGAAGTCTCAGAGGGAAGAATTGGGTTACAATTAGGTACAAAAATAATCCAGCAAAGAGTTCCAGTAGATCTTTGCAACTTCTAGGAACCAACGCAATGTATTTTACTCTCTTTTACATTTGTTTCAATTGCTATCTTATTTTTTTGTTCATGCTATCTTGGCTCTTGGTAACGCAGATCAATCTTTCATTAGAACTTCATCTCCTCATATTCTGTCTCTGTTTATAGGACTGTTGATCAGAGTCAAAGTGTTTAGAGTTCTCACCTTTGATCTCCACGTCTCTCGTCTCAGATGAAGAAGTCGGTGATGGAGCCACCGGCAACTGATCGTTTTTAACCCAGTTTTTACCTGAAACGCAAAAAGTCACAATAATGCTAAGGCATAGTAGAGTTACTTACTGTAAAGTTATGAGTAGGACCTCGTTTCACTTGTTTATTCATGTACGGATGTTGTAGGTTTATAGTTTATTACCTTTAAAACATATTTGGAAAATGGCTGATTGTCCTTGAATGCAGCTTAACATATGCTTTTCTTAGAACACCAGCATAGATTTAATGCAAAGTTTGATGCTCACCTCGACAGCGGCCGCGGTGTGCGAGTGTCAGAGTTTTATCTTTGCAGCGCGCTCTCTGCAGCTCGCAGCCTGTCTCGTAGCTCCGCCCATCCGAGCCGCACACCGGCTTCCCCTGCGTCCGCGAGCAGATCACCCCACAGTGACTGTCCCTGTCCCCGATCAGCCACTGCAACCACCAACAGCAACAAGTTAGAGGGATTCAAGCGTAAAAAACATTTGCCAACGTTAAAAGTTAATGTTGGGCTATAAAGGAACTACAGCACGGTTACATGACTTCATGTCACCACTGCTAAGCTAAAGGTGGCTAATGTTGGGCTATAAAGGAACTACAGCACGGTCACATGACTTCATGTCACCACTGCTAAGCTAAAGGTGGCTAATGTTGGGCTATAAAGGAACTACAGCACGGTCACATGACTTCA
>CALSBW010025268.1:97454-160473 GCA_943590975.1 Lindbergichthys nudifrons | reverse complement strand
GTTCCATCCTCAAAAACAAAAAACTAATACTTCTGCAGTCTAGCTGCAGCTTCTAGCTACGGTCTTCTGTTAAACAAAAGACACTGAATGTCTTGAATGTGGCATCACACACAGGACTTGAGTCTGAACACAGCAGACAACAGGAGTATTTACAACAGCATTATACAAACAAAAATAGTGCATGTGGGTGCACACTTACATTCTCTGTCTTACTGTTACATAACTCCCATGAATGTATGAGATTAAGTTAGCTTCATCATATCTCAATCAGTGATTAAGTGAATAATAAAGTTTCTATCGGGTCACCATCAGCCTGTCACTCATTATTTTCAGGGAGGGGGCGGGGTTTGGAGGAACAGAGAGGAGACGGTGATCGCGGAAGCTTTCCTCCTGCCTTCACAAACTTTACACAAGTATTTATCAACTGAAAATAGCAAGAGGACATTCATACTCTGCAATCCAAGACTTGATTCAATCCACCAAAAACCCGACATGACGATAACGAGTGTTTTTCAAAAACACAAATCCCTCCCTGTGTGTCTCTGAGCCGCAACGACAGGGCCTGATTCAGAGCGCGTCATTCTGCTGTTGGCTCTGGACTGGTGTTGGTGGAGAAAGCAGACTGCTCCGTGTGTGTTGTCGCTGTGCCGCTGTCACGTCTGTTCCTTGATCTCTGCGTCACCGACCATTTGATATTTGTGTGACAGAAACAATTCTAAAATAAAAAAACGTTATTGTCCAGCCGCGGCCGAAAAATCAATAAGCAACCTTATTACACTATAATCGATAATCGAGCGGCGAGCTACTGAAAAGCTGCCCGCGAGCTACCGGTAGCTCGCGATCGACGTGTTGGAGAGCCCTGGTTTAGAACCATATCTGTTTACTTCACAGATCAGTCTCAATATTAATAAATGCTCACAGAAGGATTCACAAATGTATTTTGCGATTTATATATAAATGACTCTCCACAACAATATCTCTCAATGCACTCACAAATATTTATTGTTGTATATAAATGTACCAAAAATGGGCATTTAAGACAGCTCTGAATATACAGGGTACTTATTATATGTTATAGTTTGGATTCCTAAAGCTTTTAGTCTTCTATCCCATCATTCAAGGGTGGTTTTCACTATAAGTAATGTCTTTTTTTTGGACGGACACTATAATTTACATTTTTTTACTATGTTCAATCTCAATTTACTTTAAAATAAAAGAAACCTATGTTGATTCTGACTTTTCTACATCCAACTCACAGGTTTATCATTACTTTGAGAAAGAAAAAAATAAGAGGCAAGAGGGTGCCTCAGGTCACTCACAATATTGTGTGCCATTTTTAAAACTCTGTCCTTGTATAAGCTTTCTAGACTAGAAAATGAGATTCCTGACAATTTACTGGACAATGTTATGGCCCTCCTGACTGACTTTTTCTGTGCCTCAGTGGCGTTGCCGAACCAGCATATAATGCTGAAGGAGAGCACACTTTCAATAAAAGCATGATAAGACATCTTAACCATTCTGTTGCCGACATTAAAAGACAATAATTTACATAAAAAGAACATTCTTTGTTGAGACTTAGCATTTACTTTCTCAGACCATACATCCCATCTGAGCTTGTGGTCAAGCACGACACCAAGATACTTGTACTCAGTGACACATTAGCCGCGTTCACACCGGAGTACTTTTCACCGTACTTTTCACATTTAGTTCCGTTAGTACCCCTTATGTCGCGTTCACACCAAAAAGAGTACTTAATCTCGGGAACTTTTACCCCCATTTTTAGTGCCTGCTGAGAGATCGTACTTTCCTTGGGGAAAAAAGTGCCCCAGTTTTGATTGGCTGGGCGAATTGCAAACCGCGGCCCGTAAAATTCTGAAATGTTTTGTGGAGCCGCCATTTTATTTGCTCGCTACAAAAACCCAGCGCACCAACGGAGAGTAGTTTGTTTTGAAAGCAGTTATGGCAAGCATCAATAAATAATCGAAGCGGTGGAGTGATGAGGAGGTGTCGGCGTGGTAACGACCGGAAGACCAGTAAATGGTACGAGCGCTTGGATGCTCTGCTAGGCCACAGACCTTTTCTCCGGGACAGCATCGACCTTCGATTCGGGCACGATGGTGTGGGAGGCCGCTCAAACGGCGGATTCAGTGGGCGACCACGACGAAGGTAAAATCAACTACATGCACTGGGGTTTTAATCTGCACAATAATGGTCTCAGATGTACTTTTATTTGCTCAGTAGATCAAGCTAGCCATGCTAGGCTGAACTGGCTAACACTGGCCCCGAGCTGGCTAATAACATCTAGCTAGCTAGATATTCTCGGCCGCTATGAAAACGTTTTGACTTGTGAATAACTGTGCAGTGTTTCTGTAATTTGCTTCACTAACTCATGGAACTAATCGTGTGTTTCAGGCGAGGCTGGACAACTCTCAGGATTAGAAACAAGCCAGCTTTCCCTTCCAGATCACAGCGCTTGCTCGTCCCCCTTACCAGCAACCAAACGCAAAGGTACACACACTGTAACTCGGTCTTGAAAGAACGTTACGCATCGAACTGATGTTCACAATCACGTTTATTTCCTTCTTGGTACAATTATGAAACAGCGTGAAAACGTATTCGCCTAGACCGGCGTTTACAAATTTTCGCGCCGTTTTTACTCTCTCACAAACATTGTAAACATCCGGGCTGGAGGTCACATGACTTCTGGTAAGAAAACTTGCCTCAACAACATTAAACAAAGTTCAAGTATACAGGACTACAAACAAAGTAGTCCTGTATGCTACAGGACTATTTTCCCTCTTAGGAAAGCGGGCACGGGATGCGAATTTCTTTGACACCGTCCAGGCGTTGGAGGACCGGCGTGCCGTGTTGAAAGAGTCAATGCACGGGGATCAGATGGTGCTGTTAACCAAGGGCCAGGAAACGGAGGACAAGATGCTCACGATGATGGAGCGCCAGGCTGAAGTGTTGAAGCGGCAGATGGAGCACCAGCAGCACCAGGATGAAGTGTCGGTGCAGGATGAGCGACAAACCACTTTTCAGAATGGGTTTCTGGAAGTGCTTTCCCAGCTAGTGAAAGCCAACAGGTCTTCCTCCCTATAGTTGCCACTGTTAACAATGTCTGCTGCTGAGCCTATCCCTACACCTGGGACAGTTCATCTTGTATTGTTTTTATTAATACTGACACACAACTTTGCACTAAAGTGTGTGTGCTGCTGAGCCTATCCCTACACCTGGGACAATTTATTTTATATTATTGTTATTACTGTTATTATATAGTCTTGATACAACTGACACTTTATTTTATATTGATAATGTTAACTTACATGTACAACTTCTATTTTATTTACATTAAAAATGTGAACTTCTATTTACTGTTATGTCTTGAGAGTGCAATAAAGAGAACCTACATGGCGATTAAACAGATCCTGTATCTTGCTTATTTCTCCTGACACTTTATCTTTAGTGACCGTTGTTAGAAATTAAAATCAATGTTTAATAGCATAATTTAGTCTAAAACATATCGTCAGTCTAAAAGCTGTTTTATTGTGAAAAAAACCGGAAGTTCTCAGGAGATCTCAATGCCAAACTTTTATTCTGAATATCCTTCATATCCGGTTAGCAGTTAGCATGTGGCTGATAATACGGTTTCTGAATGTAAAGTGAAAATGACATAGACTGTTGCACACCAAAACCTACGGACTTTAACACTACATCTATAGACGTCGAGATATTATTACTGCTGAATATTAAATGAAGGTACAGTTGATCGTAGAGTGTTTTCACATTACGTGAGTAGCTATGACGTCAGAGGGAGTTACCGTAAATGAGAACTGTGCTGTAGAGGTGTTTCTAGGACTTCTTTACTAACTATTACAGCTGTTTATAAGATATTAAATAGAAAGTCATGACAGAGATAAGGAGGAGAAAAGGTTTAAGGAAGTAGGCAGGGAATACCAATGTTGAAATTATCTGTTTTACGCGATGTCGAACCTATCCAGATGAGAAGGGCGGTCCCACTATCTGCACAGCGGGAGAGAACAAGAGGATAAAGGAAGTCGAAACCAACAGCCCGGTCTCTTTTCCTACGCTGCAGCCACCTGGGGACATCACCGGCTTTGTCTCTTCCTTACCTATGCTTGTTCTTTAACCACGTTACTTAATTAAAGTACCCATTTGAACCTTTTCAGAGACTCCATTAGTCTCACTATTTTAAGTTTCTTTCCTGGGAGCGAGAAGATCACGATTAATCAACAATTGGAAACTCTGACGTGATAGCAGCCTGGGAGAGGAACCAGCTAGTTTCAATGGAGATCCTGCGAACCACATGACACACAGGGCCCAGATTCAAGAGGTGAGAAGAAGCCAGTTATATCAAATTCTTCAATAGCTTATATAGAAACATTTAGATTTGTGTGTTTTGTGGCGAGCAGGACATCCTGAGAACAGCTGTTAATTTAATGTTAAATATCTAAATTTAAATCACACCACGTGGCGTTGTTTTAGACCAAGCAAGGGTAAGTCTCTATTCTTTTTCTTTGTTCATTAATTAACTGCATGATTATAATGTGTGTGTTTTCCAAGCCGGATATATATTAATGTGCTTTTGAGCCGGTATTTATATATCATTGTGTTTGACGAGTAAAAGATGGACTCTTCTCGTTTGTATATTAGCAAGTTAAAGATGGACTCTTCTTGTCAAAGAGGATAGATGGAATCGTCTCGTTTGTATATTAGCAAGTTAAAGATGGACTCTTCTTGTTAAAGAGAATTGATGGAATCGTCTCGTTTTTAGTCTCAAGAATAGATGGAATCGTCTTGTTTCATTGTCCCAAATAAGTGAGATGGTCTCTTGTTTAATTGGTGATAAGAGTCTGTGGTAGTCTGAAGTAAACGTTTTAATCATTGCGTGTGCATTACGGAAAGAAATGCGGCATTCGTGCGTTAGATAGACAATATTCTTCTAATAGTGTTTGACTGGCTTCCCATTTAGTGGCATAATAGCGTGAGAGTTGCTCAGACGACCATAGGCTAAATAGTTTTGATGGTATCTAACTATTTGTATTGTTAACTTGTTTAAATTGTTCAGCATATTGAGAGTGTTTTGCTGTTATACTGCTCTGAAGTTTGGCCTGGAATGTGGTTTCTTTGTTGAGATCAACACCTCAGGATTTCAACTCATCAGAGACAGCAATTCTTCTTGCAAAAAACTCTTTGTTCTGCAGGTCAGCATTTGAAATCAGTTGCCATCTTGTTTTGACCTCATGTGGACAAACAAACACATGTCAGTCGCCATTCTGTGAAATGCAAATTCAGTTGTCAAGACCAGTTGTTTTTTGAAATCCATTCAGTTTCACTCACATGAGGCTAATTCAATATTCATGACCTCCATAGTGTGTAGAACAAATCATTCTTCTTGAGTCAAAGTTGGAATTAGATATTCCATTTTGCTTAATCAGGTTATCTATACTCTTGGAGTTTGGTCTTTGAAGAAAAGGATTATTGTATTTTCTAAAGCTCAAATCTGATTTTTGAAATATTAGTGCTTCCAAAGGTGTTTTAGCTGTTTATGCTTTGCGGTTTAATCCTTAAAAATTGTGCTTGCAAATGTGTATTTCGCTGGTTTGTGCTTTGCGGTTTAATCCTTAAAAATTGTGCTTGGAAATGTGTATTCGCTGGTTTGTGCTTTACTGTTTAATCTTAAAGTGAATTTCCTTCCCATATCAAAGGTAGTTATTAAGAAAATAAGCTTCTTGTTAAAAAGAAGTCCGTTTTTAGAATGGCTGTCACGGGTGGAGAAAGCTAAAAAATTGGTTGTACAGAATTGTTGCACAAGATAGGGGTAAAAAGCGTATAAATACAATACCAATTGATTATAATAATATGCTAAAGTTTGCTTCCAAGTGTTATAGATGAACACGTACTTCATCACACATAGATAGAATCACAGGTGGTTCCTGATATTAAGATAAGAAACATTACATAATAGGCTTTCAACCTAGACTGTAGAATATCTAAACGCCACATAATTGAGGTAAACACAGTTTTATGATATTAGCATAATTTCATGCACTTTAGTATACACTATACACAGTAAAGTTAGATTTTTTTACAAGATTTCTATTTGCATATTTCAAAGCCAAGCCACTGTACAATTTTTATTAAAAAAAATATATATATTAAATAAAAAAAAAAAAAAATCTGATTTACTTTATTAATCTTAAAAAGAAAATATTTTAAAAGAAAATTCACATTTTAAATTTGCATAATTTTTTATTTACTTTATTAATCTTAAAAAAATAATAATAATTTAAACAAAATATATATATAAAAAAAAAAGCCAGATTTTGAAGTTAAGTTCGGATGACATAGGATGTTTTCTATCAGGAACGAAGGTACTATTCAGTAGATTAGTAATTCATCTTTGATACGTTTAATAACTATATCCAACTATTTAAGAAATATGTCACCAAAAGACACCAAGTTAAGAGCATTCGCAGTGCCGGGCTCAACTGCAGATATTAAGGAGAGAGTACACGTCAGATCAGATGCTACAACACATCCGAATGATAGACAGAAAGTAGGGAATCAAATACAGGAATTGTTGAAACAATGGCAAACGCGACGATTGATTCCAGCAGATGACCAACCTGGACCAACGAAAGCCCATAGAAAAGCTGTAAGTGCTTATGAGAATGAGAGATACTTACACCAGCAAGAAGCATGGATCAACACCAGACACCCCTTTTGGTATGGACCTGAAAAAAGCGCTATTAACAAAGCTGAAAAAAGAAAAACGACAGTTACAAGTCTGCTACTCCATCTGAAATATGCCAGCCAGGGATTGACAAACAGCATTCATGTGTTAGAAGAGGCAGATCTGCCAGTGAAGGAAGACACAGCAGGAATAACAGAAGAGGCTCCAGTTATCCAAACTCAAGAGCAGAATCCAAGTCTAACCGAAGTGTGTCTTTCCAACATATCAGAGAACAACCCTTTTCACCAAGCCCCTATAGGAGAAGTATTGGAGTTGGATGGACTCCCCACAGCTACACGTGTCAAAGACTTGGAGTATGAAGTAAGGATGCTATCTGGTGAAGTTAACCAGCTGAAGGAGGAACTCAAAAGAAGAGAGGAAGACGGATCTCAAGACGCTACAACAGTAGCTATAGCTGGAAGACTCAAGAACTGCACAATCCACATGTTACCGGTGATAGCAGCTGGAGAAGGAGGATTTCAATACCAACCATGGACTCACAGGGACATGGAAGCATTAGTGTCCAAGCTACCTCCACTCACCAAAGGAGGTCAGAAGTGGGTGAATGATCTGGAGAAGTACACTGTCCAAGACGACCTGTGCTTGGGAGACATGAGGGCACTGCTGAGACGGATAGAAGGAAGACTAAAGGCAAGAGCAGTAGATTTCGAGGCCCAATGCGCCAACTCTCCAGATGACATTTCATTCAACAAAATCAGGTTGAGCTATTGGGCTGCTATTCGTCACATCTACCCGACAGCATGCAGTTTACATGCTCTCACCAGCCTAGAAAAAGGAACGGAGGAAGACATGCATGCCTTCTTGAAGAGATGTGAAGGAGTGTGGGAGGACTGCACTGGAGAACGACATGGCGCTTCTCCGGCTGTCGTGATGTTGTGGAAGAATGCGGTCATTAAAGCCCTTCCCCGATCTGTGCAGGCATGCCTGGAAGAAAAGGTGGGATTAGACATTAAACCCATTGAAGAATGGAGACAACATCTCATTCACCACGACATGACATACCAGGCAACACAGAGGGAAAATGACGAAGTGATGAAAGCACTGAAACTAAGACTTTTGAAGATGCAAGTAGCTGAGAAAGATGCCGAAGCTAATAAAAACAAGAAATCGACAAAGCAGATGGCCATACTAGCAGAGAAGGCAGAGCGAACACCTCCAACAGTTCAAACTCAGGAAGAACCAGAGAATCAAATGCAGAACCAACAAAGCGGAGGAGGAAGTTTCAGAGGAGGTTTTCAGAATGGTGGCTGCTACACATGTGGTCAGACGTCACATTGGTCCAATGAATGTCCCACACAACTCCAGCAACAGCAAGCACCTGTGTATACTCCTACCCAAGTACAGCCACAAGCACGGTTATACCCTCCCATACAACGAACGGGCAGAGGAGGAGGACGTTTTCAATCAACAGCAAGAGGTTCCCAAAGTGAAGGATGCTTCAAATGTGGTCAGCTGACACATTGGTCCAGAGAGTGTCCGCAGAACATTGCACCAAACAACGGCCCTCCACACAGTTACCCCAGGAGAGGTTTCCATAACTACAACAGAGGCAGGGGGTCTCAGGGATGTCAAAGAGGAATAGTATTTCCAAACATGAAGTGTTGAATGTTATTTAACAATAGTGAGTAGCATATTGCATTTAAATATAAATCATCCAATTAGTAGAAGAAGATTAAAACATAGTAGAACATTTAGCAGACTATTTTTGGAAAGAGATTACGAGTGATGTTGTTCCCCCACACAGAAAACTATTGTGTTCACACAGCTAGTAAGGTCAAGACAATGGGTTTACGCCCAAAAAGATGAAGATGAAAGCCTAGTCCTCGCCCAAGACGGAGGGTCCTTACCAAGTCCTCCTGTTTAAATCGACTGCAGTTCAAGGGGCGAAGATACACCTGATGTGGAGCTGCTGAGACCTGAAAACAGAAACTCGATTCTGCTGTGGTGAAGTCTGGCTACAAAGGGAGGTGTTTCAATAAGATCGCTTGTCTCAAACCAGTGAAGAAGTCAACAAGAACCCAGCAGAACTAGAGAGTGACTGTTAGCGGGAGAACAGTGACAGAGTGACAGGAACTGGCACAACCATTACTAGCCAGTACATAGATAGACCGGGGCTGTGTTTAAAGGGGAACTTCATTTATTATAAGTTGAGGAATATATGGAGTCAGATTACATGCTCTCATAAACACATTTTTATAATAGGTCTGAAGTTTCTGATTTAAGGCATGAGCTGCGAACTAAATAACATAACACTGAGCTTGGATGAAGAAGTTGTAGGGTTCTTACAACAGTTTCAAGAATCAGTCTTCATTTATTTATGTTCAAGTGAATTTGCTGATTTATACAGTAGTGCATAAGGCAATATCTATTTCTAAGTGAGGGATATCAGCCCTCCATGTTCTTCTGCGTGTAACCCTCTGTGAGAATAGTTCGTATTTCCCTCTAGTTTAAAGAAATATTATTTTGTCATGATTTGTTTGTTCAGCAGTGTCAGCCAATCCTCTAATCCTAGAGCTATTAAGACGCATTAGCAACACCAATAGTGTGGTTTTTCGCAGCAACACTGATACATAATACCCTGACAAAAGCCATTATTGAACTAACAAGAAGTAAACTATATTTTTGTGCTAATGGCAGATTTTTAGTAAATATGCATTTATAACATCGGAAGACGATACATCACACAACATCTTTGTACGCCTTGTGGGTACACAGAGGATTTATGTGTTTGCTATGACGTTATGGGTCTTTCCATGTCCTATTCATAATAGAGTAATCATTGCAATATTAATTGAGCATTTTATGCTCAAAGGAGGGAAGGTCATGATTAGTCAGATAATGGATTTCGGTAACGTTGTAGTTAATAAATAATAACATGTTGTCAACAAAAGCTATACCAAAGCTTGGGCCTCCTCCAAGGAGGGAGTGGTCCAGTTTTAGATATTAGACAAATAGAAGTAGATGAATATGTCAGAGCTCTGAGTAATATTGTCCAAGTTTTTGTCTACACAGGTTAGGAAAAACTGCACAGATACCAGACGAGACACCAGAAGAGACTCCTGTTCGGCCAGGTGATTGGGTGAGGGTGAAAGTTCACAAAAGACAGTGGGCTGATCCCCGGTGGTCGGAACCGTGACAAGTTGTAATGAACTTCACACGCGCTCCGGTTTAAAGGTAAAGAAAAAGGAGCAAATTGACACCACCTCACACATTGTCACCTTCACTGGCAACTTCCAGAGAAGTATTGGAAGCTAGGACTGATTTGGCAGAGCTGGAACAAAACAATAAATAGAAATAAGATTAAGATTAAGATAGCAACAGCTCAAAAGACGAATTGTCTTTCGATTTTTATAGATTGCACACTAAAGTGAAAACCTATTTTGTTTTTTCACCTGAAAAAGAGTCCAACGTTTTGTTTCTATTTTCGTATACGTTATTTTTGTACTCATCATTTACATTCTGTAACTGACACAACCATGGATAAAATAGAGATTATGTCAAGAACAAAGCCAAAGCAACTGTGGGGTCCCCTAGGGGTAAGAGTCAGAATAGCATTGTTGATTGTGCTCATTACACTTGGCACCTTTCTGGTTGGATGGGGAGTACGATATCATGTAAGACATGGATCCATTAGTTCACTCGTAGAAAATGCCCACATCACTAACAAAACACGAGCTGTGTTTCAGAGACTCTCACTTATCCCCAGAGCCAAAAGATCAGCTGAGCAACAAGAGGAGGAGTTAGAAATACTCGTTCCCAAAGGTGAGGAGGTTACGATCAAGATGATTCACCCCCCCTATATGCAGTTCTTGTACCAAATGATGAGATGGGTTTAAGTGATTGGAATATTTAAGTGATGGGGATTTACAAATTAGGGGAATCTCCAAATACACTGGATCCATGTTTTAGTCTGTACCAGAAACACCCCCCGTTAAGACTATGGACAACCGACTGGTGACCTGAGCACAATTATTGAAAAGCTATTACAGTAGAAACAGGGTACCAACCCACGAGGACAACTGTATGTAGAAACTCTATGAACAAAATTCCCCAACAGATTGTGGCGACATTGCACAGATGTATTCAGTCACAAAAGTTACTATTGCTCTAAGTAATAGTGAGATTTAAAATATTGGAGAATATGTGGGGACGTCCTTGTATAGTGTGTGAAATATGTGGTGCTTGAAACATGTAAGTATTTCAATTTATAGAAGAAAATGGTTTCCTGAAAGAGTAAGTTGGAGTAAACATGTTACAGTGGGTGAAAACAATGTTTAGAGATATAGTAAAATTATTAGTAGATATTAATTGTGTTAAGATGGCATTTAACAACTAAAACAGATAGTATGATTAGAAAATAGAGTGGAGAAGGTTGGATTTACTTTACCTCAGTGTGTTAGAATTTCTATAGGTAATGCGTCCCGAGACCTGGACTCTCTCTCTGCCTGTCAGACTGCTACGACCCCTATCAGACAAAAGACCTCACTACAGGAGACTCCTCCTCCTGCTCCATCGAACAGACAGAGAACCAGAGCTGAACCAACAACGACAAGACTGCATCCAGAACCATCTCCACCTGAGGCATCCAGAACCAGAACAGCATGCTGACATAAAGAGGCATGCTCTCATCAGTCCTCAGACAGGACATGAAGTTCCAAGCTGAGCCACGAGATATGGCACAAGAGCAGAGTGTGGGACATGAAAGCAGAATACGCCCTCCATACACCAGCGAAGAGACTGTAAAGAAGGAGATGAAATGCAAAGCAGTTGGGCCACTGAAAAGAGTACCAGCGGAAGGATTCAAGAGCTGATGGACTGAGGAGAAGACAGAACCTGAGGAGAAGACGGAACCAGAGGAGTTGGCATGGTCTAACAGAATGTGAGGGGGTCATGGCTTGAGACGAGAGGAGGAGAAAAAGGAAAACGTGAGTCAGTTTATACATAAACACACTTATTCACAAACAAACTTGAATTGATTTGATAAATGCGAAAAGAAAAAAAATTATTAGCCATGAATTAATAAATTGGTAAATTAAAATAGTAATAAAGAGGAAACTGTTAAAGTAAAATGAGGAATTAATCCTAAAACACACTGAGGGTACTGTGAGATAAAGGGGTAGACATGATGGAAATATTCACCACACTTTACACTTTAAGCAGTGAGTGTTTTGGGACTTAGGAGCACAGAGTAGAACATATTAGTCAATCTTTCCATCATAGAAACGAATTATTCCCTAAGAGATTTTATTCATGGGTGAATTTGGTAGAGATCTAATGTGTTACAATATTGATCTACAACTAAGGGGATAGTTTTAGTGACCACTCTATAAGAGCAGACAAATCTGTGTTAGTTGGACAATGTTAAAGGGAGAGCTAATACCAAGCCAAATGTAGTATCCCAATCTAAAGTATTGTTTTCGCCATTGTAGCATAGATATTACCATAGGATAACTGTTAAGGTGGAAATAACATTTGTTTGTCCAAGATGTAGAGTTTTAAAGGACACTGGGCAAAGAGCGATTGCAAATTTAATTTTGGAAAAAGAAATATAATTGGGAGTAATACATGCGGGGCCTTGGATCACTCATTGCAATGGTACATATTTTTGACAACCCATATCGTTTAGGGAGAAGGGGTCACTCAACCCACCCAGCAGTTGTTTTAAATCTTACTTGCAGCTTCACAGGGAGCGCACGGCACCAAATTATGAGTTTAAAAGACAAGCGCCACCACCTCCTGATGGTCATCCATTTAATCAGGGATGACCTGAAATTTAGAGATGTTATTTAAAGTAGAAACATATCCGCCATAAGTGAAAATGTCTAAATTGAACTACAAACCATTGATGAAATAACTTCTGTTTTTAAAATCCTTGATAAAGGAGGGAGTAACTGTTACATGCTCGGACACCTAAGGTTCCACACACTGTTAAAGGGGTTAGCATAGTTCTTTAAGCAGACTAGAATTGAAGATAAATTAGTATAATGAGTTATTGATATTCCACCGGTTTTCACACCATTTAAGGAACTTTATCACTGCATTAGAACAGACCACCCAAAGGTACTGAAGTAGGAACTTTTAAGTGATGAAATTCTCGAACTGTTGTAACTGACCAAAATCTTCTCCCAGAAATGACTGTGAATGAATGTCTGAAATGCCATATCCCAGAGTAGATGTTTGATGGTATCATGGAACTAAAACCTTGTACGCAGTCTTGCCACAGGATTGGACTGGGACCTGTGCACTTGTACAGCCAGTGATGTTTTATATGCAGTACCAATGACAGTGGGGCAGTTAATCAACATGGTGAAACACCCCAAAGCCAGTAGGGCTAGGAGACCAGTCAAAGGAGGGAGTTTAGGCTCCACAGTGTACAAGGATAGCATAGGGGTGCCCAGGGGAGTGCTAGATGTTGTAGTTGCATTCCATGTACCCGCACCCTAACGTACCGATTGATCACCACGGCCTTTTCTAGAGAACATATTACTTTCATACTTTAAAAGGTATGAAAGGGGGGAGGGTACATTTCTCATAAGGGAACAGTTTCAATTGCTAGCAGAACAAGACGACCCAACCCATATACAGATATTGATGAAAATGATAACAGTTTGTAAATGATGTTAAATGATATGGATGATAAATGATGAGATTGTTCAAAGAATGTCCAAATCATGTGAAATTTCAAATGATGAAATCAATAGAATGAAGAACCAGCTACAAAGTGGTATTACTTTGCACTATTCTAAAATAGTTTCTAACTTTTATGTTTTATACTGTTATTATTGATGCGATTCTCAAATGGTATGTTTCTTTAAACTTTGTAAAACAAGTGTCTTAACACTGAAAGTGGTATAGGAACGATTTCTGTGAAAGGAGGGAGTAAGAAATGTTCTGATACCACAAGTTGCTGCTATTTTAGAAAGTGATATTGAATGATTAAAACTAGAAGTTATGCACAAGGGAAAACTTTTATGTTTGAAGACCAGCCAAAGTATTTTTTGTATTTGTTGTATTTTTGATGATGGTTATTTAAACCATTCCATTCCGATTGTATGTTTTTGATATGAGTTATGTACTATGCAAAGTTCAGATGAAGAACTCATTAATTTTAGTATTGTGTTCACACCTTAAAAGGTGTGAAAGGAGGGATTGTTAGAAATTAAAATCAATGTTTAATAGCATAATTTAGTCTAAAACATATCGTCAGTCTAAAAGCTGTTTTATTGTGAAAAAACCCGGAAGTTCTCAGGAGATCTCAATGCCAAACTTTTATTCTGAATATCCTTCATATCCGGTTAGCAGTTAGCATGTGGCTGATAATACGGTTTCTGAATGTAAAGTGAAAATGACATAGACTGTTGCACACGAAAACCTACGGACTTTAACACTACATCTATAGACGTTGAGATATTATTACTGCTGAATATTAAATGAAGGTACAGTTGATCGTAGAGTGTTTTCACATTACGTGAGTAGCTATGACGTCAGAGGAAGTTACCGTAGATGAGAACTGTGCCGGAGAGGTGTTTCTAGGACTTCTTTACTAACTATTACAGCTGTTTATAAGATATTAAATAGAAAGTCATGACAGAGATAAGGAGGAGAAAAGGTTTAAGGAAGTTGGCAGGGAATACCAATGTTGAAATTATCTGTTTTACGCGATGTCGAACCTATGCAGATGAGAAGGGCGGTCCCACTATCTGCACAGCGGGAGAGAACAAGAGGATAAAGGAAGTCGAAACCAACAGCCCGGTCTCTTTTCCTACGCTGCAGCCACCTGGGGACATCACCGGCTTTGTCTCTTCCTTACCTATGCTTGTTCTTTAACCACGTTACTTAATTAAAGTACTCATTTGAACCTTTTCAGAGACTCCATTAGTCTCACTATTTTAAGTTTCTTTCCTGGGAGCGAGAAGATCACGATTAATCAACACCGTAGCATCCTATACATCACATGTAAGTGATTATTCTGATACCATCATGTTTCATCGGTTATAAACTAGCAAAGCTTTATTTGTCATTTATTTATCATCAATGTTGCAACCTTGTGGAGGAATGGCAGGGGCACATACACATATGATAATTTATATAATTTTAAATATTATTTGACCTAAAACTAAATGTTTTCATGAATGTCCTCTGAGGAGGACATGGGGATTTGCAAACTTTTAATTCCCCCCCCATTTTACACAACACAAAATGGAGTCCACTATGGGCCGAAACTAACATGTAGGTTTCCATAGTGTTTATGGCAGACGGATGCAGTGGGTCTCAGGAAGATATATAATAAATAATAAAGGTGGGTTTGCTGCTGAGCCTATTTACTGTGCATACAACACACCTGGCACAGTTTATTGTTATTATATTGCCACACTGTACACTATTGTAATGTTGCCTGTCTTGACTGGAAAATAAAAGAGAAACAAAAGCACTGTACAAAAGATCAGCTTTATTGTCAAAATGTTTACAATTTACACGCTGTTCAGATGCCTCATAAGGGCTGTGGCGTGTCTTGCCCCCCAGCCTCGTTAATGGCTGGCCCATCAAGCTGGGTCGCCGGTAAGGCAGTCCATTCGTCCCTGTACTCATCATTACTTTCACAAAGGTTATGTAATATGCAACATGCTGCCACCTGGAATTTGATCTTGTCCATCTTGCAGTCGTTTATTTTCATCAAGCACCGCCACCTGCCCTTCAGTCTGCCAAAAGCGTTCTCCACCACCACTCGTGCTCGGCTTGTTTTGTTATTGTACGCAAGTTGCTCAGGCTGCATTAACTCAGTTACAAAGCTGTATAACATGAGCACAAACAGCACAACTTCAGTCGACTCCATCTCCATCATGTCTGAGGTCGGAAGGTAAACAACAGACGCCTAATGTACAGCGAGTGGGTGGGCGTCGCAGTATACGCGGGAAGTTTTTCTTCTTTTTCTTCTCTTGTTTTGCAGCGGATTGCAAACAACTTTAAGGTGCATAGCGCCACCTACTGTACTCACCGTGAAGTGGTTTGCTGCCTTCCAGTAAACCCAAAGCAGAAGAAGAAGAAGTGACGTCAGCGGCTCATTTGCGTAATCTTCCCTCAGGGAAAAGTACTCCGGTGTGAACGCGATCTGTACTAAGTGCCCTGGGGTAAAAAGTGCCGGGACACTTAGTGCCGGAACTAAGTACTGCAAAGTACTTGGTGTGAACGCGCCTATTGTATAGGCTCCCTATTTAAAAGAGTAGGGTTGGGGGATTATGCTATTCTAAAATCAATTTCCATCTCCTTTGTTTTTGAGGTGTTTAGAAGCAGGTGTGACTTCTCACACCAGTTAATAAAGAAATCAAAGACAGGCCCATGCTCCTCTTCCTCATCAAATAGGAGGCTGAACAGGGCCGTATCATCTGCATACTTAATAAAGTGCCTGTTGGGAAAAGTGCAAATGCAGGAGTTGGTGTATAAAATGAATAAAATAAACATAAATATGATATGGTCTTTGTTTACATTAGCAAGCCTCGCTAACACTCAGAGCTAACCTGTACTGGAGAGACTGCTTATTTGTGCCGGAGGATCGAGGAGCGATAACCGAGATAACCACTAGACCAGGCATCCTCAAAGTTCGGACTCCGGTCTGCATCCGGACCGAACCACAACTGTCTCTGGACTCTGAGCAAATTATACTTTTCATATGTATTATCTTTATTATCTGTGTTATCTGCGAGACATTGCCACAACGCAACGAGTCAAAATTCTCCGCTATGTCCATTGCATACAGCGCTCTGCATGTCAGACTGTTCCACTGTCTGTGTGTGTCTGTCAACGCTTTGGTCCAATCACATTCAGCATCCCGTCAGCGTTTCTTTCCCCCACCAACAGTCTGCGAATCAGAGGCACAGTAGGGCGGGTCTTCGTGGAATGCGGGTGGGAAAAATGCGTGTGTCGTTTCGTCTCTTTCAACCTGTCTGAGTCAGAGCGAGAGTTTAAAAAAAAAAAAGTCAGAGCGAGAGTTGACAGCTCATCTAGTTGCATCTGTACAGTAGCTAGTAGCCTAGTTTCACCTGTACTGTAGCTAGCAGCCTAGTTTCACCAGCAGGCAGCTAGTAGAAGCATGTTCAAAGATGACCAGTAAATGAAAAGTCGACAGTGAAAATCGGCAATTCAAAGATGAATGGACTGAAAAATATGCGTTCATCCTCCCTCCAGCGTGCACCAAACCAATGTGCCTTATATGCCAAGAAATGGTAGCTCTTGTGAAGAGTGGCAATTTGAAACGGAACTATGAAACAAAACACAATTATTTGGAAGCTACCTTTCCTCAAAATGCAGCGGTAAGAACCAAAAAAATAAATGGGATGAAATCATCATATCAAGCTGCAAGCAGGATCCTTGTTACATCTATGTCACAACGAGAAAAGGCAACTGAGTCCTCACTCACAGTGGCATGGGTGTTTAAGCCATTCTCTGATGTAGAAATAATAAAAGAATGCATGACTGAAGTGATGGAGACCATGTTTGAAGGCAAACAAAAAGAGGAAATAACAGTTCAAATCAAGCAAACCCCCTCTCAGATTCCACAGCAACCAGAAGAACATAAATACTGGCTGGTGATTTGATGAATCAGCTTTGTGATGGAATAGAAAATGCACAGTGCATTTCCTTAGCTGTGGATGAGTCCACTGACATCACTGACAATGCTCAGTTGCTGGTGTGTGTGAGTTTTGATGATGAGGCAAAGGGGGAGTTTGTTGAAGATGTGTTGGGCCTGACGAACCTCAGTGGACACACAAGCGTTCGGAGCGTGTGTCGAGTAATCCCCGAAGCTTTTTGTGAAGCATGTATCGAGGCTTGTATCGTTTTGGGCCAGTGACGTCATCGATGACAAACGAAGCCTCGCTGCCTGTCGATACCACGCGACTGCTTCAGGAAGCGATTCAGATCGGTTGAACCACAACGCTCATAATACCCATGGATGTATAATAAGAACCATATTACCCCTCCTGTACCCGGGCCTGCTGGTGACACGATGGAATTAAAAGAGCTCAGACCCTCACTTATATAGAGGTCGGAACATGTCATAAGTATAAATAGATACAAGCATAAATAAATGTAGGAATAAAAACATTAATGAATAAATATGATGTAGTGTTTTCGGGTAGATTCAGTGTGTGTGCTGTGGCTCAGCTGGAAAGAAGTTGACTCACGACCGCAGGGTCCCTGGTTTAACGACTGAACAATACATATTTTTTGTTGTTTATAAAAGCTACAGCTAAATGAGATAATGTAGTTAATAAATGTATTCTTTGATATGGTTCAGCCTTTCTCAGGCTGCAACATGGTTAAGTTTATGAATATTATTAAGGAATACAAATCCCTCTTTGCAATGTTTACCAGCCTCCTTGGCTTTTCAATCACAATCATTCAACTGGAATAAAAACAATATTGTTAACATGAACATATGATTTAATGTTCATTGTTTAGAGTTATTCTAAGGCTTTACTCATTGGGAACTCGGTATGAGATAGAGCACACTATTGAGATGTCCAATCTGCCTGTTTTACACACTTTGACCAACAGGGGGGTTTGTGTTCAAATGAAGCCCATGATGAAGCCTCATGGGATGAACCCTTTTGCGAACCAATTGGCTGGAAAGTTTCAAAGCTTCATAAGGCTTCATCTCGCCATCACTAGTATCGTGGTGCAGCGCATCCACTGATCTGATGCATCTTAACATGAGAGCAGTTTAACAGCGGAGTGAAGACACATTAAACTCACGGGAGTCACTTCTCAGTTTTATACTGTGTTTTGTTTAAATTAATGTATCATCTATTTAAAAATATGTGATGTACAGATGTAGCACCTAATTTCGGACGTCCCTACCGCAGTGGGGCCGTGATCGGCACGGCATCGGCCCTCGCTGAAAGGAAAACCCCCTGCATGACTTGATATGCCCCCTTGATAAATTATAATGAAATTAGCTGCAATGGATCATGGATCCACCAGGGGGAGCAGTGAATAAAAAGCTGCCACAGTGGAACTCATGTGAAATAAACAGCTGATAGATCTACAGCAGAGACGTGCAGTCAGGGGAGGCAGGGGAGGCAGAGCCTCACCTGTCATACTCCAATGTAACAGAAATACAACTAAAGAAAAACTAAATAGTAATAATAATAAAATGTCTCCACTGATCTGTGTTGTAAGTGTGATTTATGCATGATTCCAATCGCTTTTTATAGTCAAAATCAGCTAATTTGCCGAGCTCCGCTACAACTACGGGGAGCGATGAGAAGTGAGGCAGGGACGTGCTCTGCCTCTCATAAGCCCACAGTAACTTGCTGGAGCACGGGCACTAATTTAGCGCGGGCACTTATTTTGTGAGCGTGCTCAAGCCAGTTACGGACCGTCCACACAGCAGCGTTAAAAAATCTTGAAAATCTTCTGCCCATTCACTTTGAATGGGGGTGACGTCACTTGCCTCACTTTTCGCCGAATTGCATTGTGGGCAGGCGAGCGGAGATTTTCAGGATTTTCAGGATTCAAAGTTGAACAATGTTCAACTTTTGAGGCTGAGGTGGAAGCGTCAGCCAATCAAATCCCGTGTATGCAAATCTGACAGTTCAAGCGCTAGCCAATCAAACCGCGTGTATGCTGGGAGAGACATAGCAGGTCATTTCCTCATATTCCAAAAAATGGAGGAGAAATTAGCGGGAGGGAATCACCCGGTGCTTTATGACAAGTCCCTATTTACCTACCGGGATACAAACCGGAGGAGCCAGGCAGGGAGGTGGCAGAGACAGTGGTAGGTTTTCGCCTGTTTGGGGAGTTTATATCCAGTTTACTTCTGGCTTTTTTGCTTCGTATGTCGGGGGCGGGAGATTCATGTGATTGGTTGTTGGTGCCTTGCTCGCAATAAAATCCCCAAGATTTTTTTAACGCTGCTGTGTGGACGGTCCGTTACTGTGGGGTGAGGTGAGGCACAGATGAGATCTGCCTCACCTCAGAATGCGTCACCCCACAGAAACTGGCTGGAAAGCGGGCCCTAAGCGCATGCCTGTTACCATCTCACTGTAGGTCACCAATGTAATGTTTGTAGATCTCTTTATTACATTTATCCTCGCCATCCATAGTCTCTAAATAACTTATTTCACGTATATATGATATTTAGGCTCGCTGGTCTCATCATACAACGGCAATGAAAAAAGCACCAGGAGAGGCAGCCATAACCTCTGCCGCACTGAAGGGGGCGCACGTGAGCCCACAGGTTCTTGTTGCTACTGTTATTCTACACAGAGACGGTAGACGCAAACAACAAACTAGACTTTTGAAACTACAGGAAGATAAGGAGGACTTTTACAAAAAAGTAATAGAGATTGTTGTCCAGAAGGATAGCATGGACTTCATCTTCAAGTCAAGGTAAGACCACAATTGTAATGAAAATGGGATATTAGCCTACTAAGAAAGAACAATCCAATATTTAGATTGTGGGTATCCTTTTGTTGAATGGTCTGTTTAAAATGAATCCAAGCCTCAGACTAAAAAAGCTTTTGAAAATAACCGAATATTTCGATTAAGGTGAAAATATAATATTTGTAAATCTGACTTTTTTTTACTTTGATATATTACTACTTCTGTTTTCACTTCGTCCACCACTGGCATCCAGTCCAACAGGGGGCGATACCACATGTGTCATTCTTTAGTTACCAGTGAAAGCATCACTGCGCATGCTCATACAGGAACCAGGAAGAGTAACTAGTAAACAAGTGTCCACAGCGCTTCGGAGAGCGAACCTCCGATTCCATCAGAACTTTGCCGCTATTATGTCTAAAATCGAGATGCTGAGGCTGCTCATCACCCAGCGGCTCACGGCGGCAGCCGAGGAGATCTTCGGGGTGTTCGGGAGAACCATAGCCGAGTACGAGGAGGAGATCTCCCGCTCCAAGCTGGAGATCGAGCGCCAGCGCCGGCTGCTGGAGCTCTCCCTGCAGCCGGAGGTCTCTGTGCAGCTCCGCAGCGCAGGTGAGGAACCTCATGGCCGATAGCAGGCACTCTGCCGGTCACTGCTCACTGAGCCGCCGCTGCATGAAGCTGCTGTTCACAAATGCGAAATACACAAACATAATTTGCTGATGAAGTGTTCACTAGAAAAACTCTTTTCGAATGTTTAACTGCTTTATGTTTGCAATGTAAAGTGAGCCCTATTGTCCAAATAAAGCTGAACATCAGATGTGTAAGAAGTAAAAATCATAGTCTACTTTATTGTCAATCTTCTGTGTGTGGGAGACAGACAGGTCAGTACTGCATTCTAAATGTTACCCAAGTTAAAGTTCTGCATTCAAAATGTTACTCAAGTAAAAGTACAAAATAAAATGGCATCAAAATGTACTTCAAGTATCAAAAGTAAAAGTAGTCATTGTGCAGATTGGTCAATTTCTGAAAAATATATATGATATGTTTTATAATGATTGATCATGAAAGTGTTCTCAAAGTTGGTAAAGGTGCAGCTAGTTTGAATGACTTTGTATACTGCAGGGTAGCTTGTGAATTTACTCCAGGTGGAACTAAAGTCTGATTTAACACTTGGTTATATTTCACATCATTCATCCACATCTGTGAAGTAACTAAAGGTACACCATTTTACTCTGAACTGTAGTATAGTAGAAGTAAGGGGACATTAAAATGTTCTGTCTTCTTAACTGATTCCTAAATAATGAACAATCATCATGTTGTTGGAATGAAAATATAGCATTAAACTTGTTTTCAGTTTCTGTATCAGTTTACTGCCTGGGGGTAAATGTTGGCAGTGAACGCAGAGCAGAAAGATATTAACTGTATATAAAGGTATTTACGGTGGCCCTAAAGCGCAAGTCAAAACAGCATTTCAGGAAACATCACAGCATTTCAGAAAACGCTACAGCATTTCAGAAAACGCTACAGCATTTCAACTTTTACGGAAAGGGTATTCCTTTAGGGAGAACACTTCTTGTTTGTGATTGGACTGAGCCAGCCAGAGAAGCACTGCTGTGATTGGTTGTTTTTGCTGCCAGTCAAGAAATTACGCTTCGTGATTGGTCAGCACCCGACAGTGCAACATGTCCCGAAACATCAGCCGTTAGCTATTAGCCCTCAGAGCTCGCAGCTCCTCATATCTGTTCAGAAACTGGACAAAAGTGAAACATGTACAAACCACAGACTGTCTGTGTCATGGCGAATACAGTCGCTGCTTTATTTATTCAATCCAATCCAATCCACTTTATTTATATAGCACATATTAAAAACAGAGGGTTTACCGAAGTGCTTCACAGCAAACATAACATTATAATAAAATATAATATTACAATAATAGATAAAAGGCACACATAAGAATAGATAAAAGGCATACATAAGAATAGATAAAAGGCACATAAAGGCTATGGACAGACAATAAAAGCATAAAAATCGATAAAACAGCTCAGACTGACTCGAAAGCAAGGGAAAAGAGGTGGGTCTTCAGACGGGACTTAAAAGTTTGAAGGGTGGGCGATAATTTGACATGGGGGGGGGCAGGTTGTTCCAGAGCCTGGGGGCTACCGCTGAGAAGGCTCGGTCTCCCCTGGTCTTTTTCTTGGTTTTAGGGACTCCCAGTAGCAGCTGATCAGCCGACCTCAAAGCCCTTGACCGGTTTAATTTTGGACAGGAGCCTCAAGTGATAAAAACTGGACTCAACCACAGAGTTTATCTGTTTATCCAATTTAAAAGCACTGTCGATTTTGACGCTGTATGCCGTTGTTGTGAGTTTGGACGGAGCAGCTACAGGTTAGTTTATCCTGAACGATCCGATCTCCATTCAGAAAACACACATTTTAAAAGGTTTTTCGCCTGCCGTCTTGTCTGCACACTTGTCACAGCATTAATTCATGGTTTTTACTAACCGGTATCAGTATGTTGGGCATACTTCGGCATCATTTTGAAACGTGTATTACAATTAAATCACGGTAAAATATGTTAATTTTGTTGTAGGTGGTATCTAACAAAGTATTTGCATGGATATAAGCCCCGCCCCCTCTCCAGCGCGTCTTGTTTGAATGACAGGAGTAAACACAGCTGACAGCCGTGGTGAAACCTGAAACTCGAGCGATTAGAGCGATGCGAATATTCGGGGCTTATATCCATGTAAATACTATGGTAGACTACAACAAAATGAACCATGAATTAATGCTGTGACAAGTCTGCAGACAAGACGGCAGGCGAGAAACCTTTTAAAATGTGTGTTTTCTGAATGGAGATCGGATCGATCAGGATAAACTAACCTGTAGCTGCTCCGTCCAAACTCACAACAACGTCATACAGACATAAATAAAGCAGCGACTATATTCACCATGACATAGACAGTCTGTTGTTTATTCATGTTTAACTTTTGTCCAGTTTCTGAACAGATATGAGGAGCTGCGAGCTCTGAGGGCTAACGGCTAACGGCTGATGTTTCGGGACATGTTGCGCTGTCGGGTGCTGACCAATAACGAAGCGTCATTTCTTGACTGGCAGCAAAAACCACCAATCACAGCAGTGCTTCTCTGGCTGGCTCTGTCCAATCACAAACAAGAAGTGTTCTCCCTAAAGGAATACCCTTTCCGTATAAGTTGAAATGCTGTAGTGTTTAGTGAAATGCTGTAGTGTTTAGTGAAATGCTGTAGTGTTTAGTGAAATGCTGTTTTGACTTGCACTTCAGGGCCACCGTAGGTATTTGTTACTTTATGGCAAGTGACATCCTCATTTAAATATTCAACAATGTTATCGCATATTTTCTTGAAATCCTGCCGCCCTTTTGGGTAACTTAAATTACAATAATACAAGATAATTAAATAGTTGATTTGTATTTTGTATCAACAATCTGAAATCTGCAAAGTAACTAGTTACTAATACTGTCAGGAATATAGTGCAATATTGGCTATGAAGATGAAAGTGGCTGGAAATAGAAATACTAGCAAAATGTACAGTACAGTTCTTAAGTCAATATTAGGTCCCAACACTGTAGCATATTCCATGAGCTCAAACCACTGCTGATTTTTGCATTGCAAAAAAACAGCTTGATTTATATTGTGTTAATAATGTTGAAACATTGCCACTGTCTGGTAATACAAAAAGGAAACAACAACAGATCACATTTATAGTGTTTGAAGCTTTTCTTAGTACAAATACTTGAGTTTTGATCATGTTCCGACTCTTCTTTGTTGTGCCTCAGCTCTCAGTGTGCAGCAGGAGTGGGGCTCCAGCCTCAATGAGATGACCCCATCCCCCATCAAGGAGGAGGAGGAGGAGGAGGAGCTGTGGCAGGAGGAGAAGCCCCAGACTGTGGAGCAGAACAACGTCGCCTTCCTGTTGTTCCAGAGTGGAGATGTGGGAAACAAGCAGGACAACGAGCACCTGACCTCAGACCCCGACACCCATTCAGGCACCTCGGTGCAGACCTATCCCGAGCCGGAGGTGGCCCCTGGAATTTTAGATGCAGCTTCAGGTAACGGCCTGCTGGGCTGTGTGGACCTGGACTTGCCGCAGTCTGAGGTGGTGGACTCGTACATCTGCACCATCTGCGGCCGTGCTTTCGCGCAACGAGGACACTGGGCCAAACACGTGCAGGTGCACCGCAAGGCAGAGAACAAATTGGACAAGTCGTACACGTGTGACATATGTGGAAAGAAACTCACACGCTTTGACGGGTATCAGAAACACTTGAGGATTCACACGGGTGAGAAGCCATACTGCTGCAATGAATGTGGGCGCAGATTCAGCGACAACTCCAATTACAAACGACACATTCGCACGCACATGGGACAGAAGACGCAGCCGAGCTGAGGCCCAGGCGCACGGAGGATACATACCCATGACACTTGCAACAACACAGGCAATAACTGTCCACAGTCATTTGGATGAATATGAAAACTCTTGTGTTTATTAATGCCCTTCCTCCACCGTTTTTAACTGTGCCCCTCTAAAAGCTTTGCTTTATAAAACCCAGAACAAATGAAAAGTATGTGTTCCGCATTCGAAAGATTTTTAGATTGAACTATTAGTTTGCTTGTTTGATAAACCACATAAACTAAAACTGGGTTATTAAAGCCATTCAAAGTTTGGAAAAAAACACAGAACAAGAGAAAATAGCTCACCATTTGAGGAGGAATAACACAACTTTGAAACATTTATCTTGTGACCAAATAATAATGTGGATAAATTGATGAACAGGATACTTGGATTTGTTATGAATGTATCCACGTTTGTGTGACCATAACCCAAGACAAAGAAGAAAATGCATAATGTATTTTTATATCTAACAGATATGTATACACTGGGGAAGCAGTGAAGTTGCACTTTACAAAACATATCTGACTGAATCCAAACTGACATTAAAGTGTACCAGACTACCTATATTGGACTTTTTTATGAATGCCTGGGTCCAAGATCTTTTTTATATGATTTAAATTGGGAATGGTAGTGAGGCAGTTCGGAATACATATTTTGCTTAAAGGTGGAGAAGGTAAGTTTGAGAAACCGGCTCGAGATACACTTTTTGTTATATTCCATGGAATGCTCTTAACATCCCGATAGCAATGAATATCTGAAGTGCTTTGACTAAAAATCCATAAAAAAAAGTCATCTGTGGAAGCCGTAGTACTGTAAAAAGCACGACCAATCATTTTAGCCGGCCCGGCTAAAATAACTGGATGGCCTACCTGCCTGTCAGCCTTCCATCTGTGCACAAACTTATCTCGTGCCCTCATTGGTCATGTGCGCGTTCGTGTGTGTTGGAGGAGGGGCTCTGTAAGGAAGTGGCCGATTTTTTCCGGCTGTGTATTTTCAAATTCTAGCGCACTCGAGCTGGTTTCTCCAAAATTACCTACCCCACCTTTAATATAGAAACATTCAGGTCTTTGGATTTGGGCAGTTGGTTCAAATGGTCCATCCAGATAAACATGCCCCCCCCACACTCTGGAGGGTAATGCTTTGAAAAGACTGTACGACATACTGAAGGAATAAAAACAGATGACTGAAAACTCTTTCATGTTCTTCACATTGATTCAAAAGCTTTGGAAGTGTTTCAGCGTCAGAATCTGAAAAATCTGACATTCATCAGAGTACGATGAATAATAATATGTCACTTGTGCCTGCTTCATGTTCTGCAACTTTTATATATAAATATAAATGCACGTGTGGTTGCATTCTAGTCACTTTGCTCCTCTGTCACCTCTGACATATGCCACTCCGCACTTGGTTCTTTGAGCTGTGTGGGTAAATTGTTGGCGCTGGAGATGAAACAGTTTTCAGGATCAGGAGCCGTCAACGCTGCTGTGAAAAGACGAAGAACTGGTTTTCAACCGGGGCTCGAACCACCTGGATGGAATAGGGGTAAGAGACTAACGACTCCTCTGGGATCAAATCAGATTCTGATTCTAAAATATTAATAAATATGTTATAGCTCCTTCACCCACCATCTACAATCTGTTCAGCTTTGTAACTAATCTAGTTTTCCGTGTCTCTTCAGGTGAGCTATGAGGGAGTGTTTGGCTTTTTATCTTCATATTTCTCTAACATAAACAAAACACCTGTGGAAATGTCATTCAAAGAACTCATACATATACAGTGGGTAAAATGAGAATCGAACACGTCACTATTTTTCTCAGTAAATATATTTCTAAAGTTGCTATTGACATGACATTTTCACCAGATGTCGGTAACAACCCATGCACTTCACACATGCAAAGAAACCAAAACAAATAGGTTGAGAAATGAAGTTAGGTAAAAGGTATTGAACATGCTTACTGAAATGTATTTAATACTTAGTACAGACGCCTCCTGTGTGGGATTTTGGCCCATTCTTCCACACAAACGGCTACTTCAAATTTTGAAGGTTCCGTGGGCCTCTTCTATGAACTCTGATCTTTAGTTATTTCCATGGAGTTTCTATTGGATTCAAATCAGGTGATTGGCTTAGCAGCTTTATTTTCTTTCTCTGAAACCAATTGAGAGTTTCCTTGGCTTTGTGTTTGGGTTCATTGTCTTGCTGAAATGTCCACCCTCGTTTCATCTTCATCATCCTGGTAGATTTTTATCAAGAATGTCTCTGTACATTTTTCCATTCATCCGTCCTTCAATGATATGGAGATTGTCAGTGCCGTATGCTGAAAAAGGGGTGATGTGCAGTGTCATTTGACCTCCCAACATGCTGTGTTTTATGGCATCCAAAGAGTGCAGTTTTGGACTCATCTGACGAGACTGTATTCTCCCAGTATTTCACAGGCTTGTCTAAATGTTGTGCAGCAAACCTTAAACAAGCTTCAACATTCTTTCTCTTCATCAATGGAGTCTTGCGTGGTTGAGTGCATTACTTATTGTTTTCTTTGAAACAATTGTACCTGCTAACTCCAGGTCTTTCTGAAGACCCTTGGCTCTTGGACAACTCCTCTGATAATTATTTTCATTCCTCTGTCAGAACACTTGCGGGGAGCTGGTGAAATGTTGTTCTTTCCACTTCTGGATTATGGCCCCAATAGTGCTCACTGGAACATTCAGACGTTTAGAAATCCTTCTGTAACCAATGCCATGAGTGTGTTTAGGTTGCGAAGGTCTTGAGAGAGCTCTTTGCTTTTCCCCATCATGAGATGTTTCTTGTGTGACTCAACAGGTTGACACAACAACCTCAGGGGTTGGGAGATACTGGCCCGTTCTCATTTCATCAAATGTCCCTCCTCGACTCCCCTCCTCGAGACTTAGTCCCGCCCACAGGAGATGCGAGCGGAGGAGCCGAGGAGGGGAGCCGCGGAGAGAGGAGGGGAAGCAGCAGGCGGTTAGAGAAATGAGAACTCCTCTCCTCTGAGCGGTCATTTTAAAGAGACGTCCATTAATGATGACAGGAGGCACAGCAGCCCTCTGTCTGATGGACAGATGTGTTCATGACGACTTATATATTTACTTTTAATTCATTCACAGTGCGGTATAATGAGACAATAACAGGCTACAGATGCGGAGACACACACAAACACAAACACACACACACACACACACACACACACACACACACATATATGTATATATTTATATAAATATATACCATTTCAGAATCAAACAGAGCACTCTCATAATAACGTAACACTATCAGAGACTGGATATATCCCCCCCCCTCTCTGGTCGCTACAATGAGGGAAATAAATGACGGGCCAAAAGTTTTATTTACAAGTATTACAAGTAAGCAGAGGACACCAAACCAACTGAGACCTGTCTGTCCGCTGCATCTACGCACACACTGTACCACACACACCTACACTACACACACGCACCTACAGCTCCCAAAGCATATAATCAGGCTACAGCCGTTGTGTATTTTATTTTGTGAAGCACTAAATGGTTTTAGAAAAATATCGACTCCTTGTTTGTAGATATCTACTAAACTAAAGCAAATAAAGAGAGTAGGCCTGTTATACTGAGGGATATATATTATACACACTGCTCTGCTTTCTGCACGGACCTCACAGCTGTTCTCACTGTAAACATTGCGTCGCGATGAAAGCAGTTAATAAAATAATATCCAGGGGATGCATGCAGAGCTGTCATTGGCTGAGATAAGTCCGGCCGTGCGTCTCGACTCTTTGAAACATCACTGTTGCCGGAAATGCATCCACGAAGGAGCCGTGGAGGACCTTGGAGGACCCATCAGTGTATCCTCGGTTATAGCTCTTCCAGAGAGCCTCCTCGACGCTCGATGCTCGGTCCTCGATGTGCATTTCGAGAAATGAGATGTCCTTCAACATGGCGCGCTAAAATTCATTTCCGGGTCACTCCCGGAGGACCGAGGAGTCGAGGAGTCGAGGAGGGACATTTGATGAAATGAGAACGGGCCACTGAGTAATTTAGAGAAAAACTGGTGCTGTTGTTTTAACAGCAAAATTACTTAATATAAACAAGACATCCAAAACAAAATACAAATTACTGCATAGGTCTTTGATTAAACATCAAATGAAACCTGTTAAATAAATACTTGACAAACAAAGGCATTGAATCAGGAGCCCTGCCATCAGTGTGTGAATGTGGTTGTAATTATGTGAGTGTTGTCATTTAGTATCCAGGTGTTTGAATTAAAGTGCAAGTACATTTTATTGCCAGGTACGTTTACACATACATGAATTTGCTTTGGTGTCTGGTGGTGCGAACATAAAGAATCTAAGAAAATAAGTTGCAATAGTAGGTAAACAAATAAAATAAAGATAATACAAATAAGTATTGTTAAGAAACTATTTAGCATAAAAAAATAATGATAAAGACAAGTAATTACACAAAATTTAAATTTAAATATGCAAATTAGCTTAATCCTTTATCGGACGAGGAAACATATTTGTTGCGACTCAGTGAGGTTGAGAAGCATGTGGTCTTCTCACAGCCAATCATCAAAGATCACTCTACGCCACAGAGCGCGCCATTGGGGAATTTGACCAATCAGCAGAGGCCTAAAACGGGTTAGGGTTAGCATTAGGGTTAACCCAATAGTGCCCTATAAAGGTTTAAAAGCTAAACAACTAAAACACTTATATGGCAAACTAAAGTGAATTATAGTTTAAAGTGGAGGGCTGTACCGACATGTCTGCAAAAATGTGCAAAATGTAGTTGATGCTGATGACGGCTGACACTGGCTCTCCCTCTCTCCTCATCCTCCTCGATCTCACTGCAGCTTTCGACACCGTCGATCACGGCATCCTCCTCCACCGTCTTCACTCCACCATCGGGCTCTCTGACTCTCCCCTTGACTGGTTCAGATCATACCTCACCGGGAGAACAGAGTACGTCTCCTTGGGTGAGGCAGAGTCGGGTACCCATGATGTCACCTGTGGTGTCCCTCAAGGATCAGTTCTCGGCCCCACCCTTTTTACACTTGGCTCTATCATCAGCCGACATGGAGTATCATTCCATTGTTACGCTGATGACACCCAACTTTACCTCAGGATCAACCCTACCTGCACAACTTCCTGAAATGTAACGGCTCCAAAACCGAAGCCATTCTAGTTGGCACCCCACACCAGGTCCGGTCATCCACTATCACCTTCTCCGGCCAGGACATTACCCTCTCCTCAACAATCACCAACCTAGGTGTCAAAATGGACTGACCTTTGAGGCTCACTTTAAACAGCTGTGCAAGAACTCCTTCTATCACCTCAGGAATATCGCCAAACTCCACCCCACACTCACTCTGTCCGACGCCGAATAGCTTGTCCACGCCTTTGTCTCCTCCAGGCTGGACTACTGCAATGCACTCCTCATCGGGATCCCTAACAAAAGCATCCAGAAGCTCCAGTACATCCAGAACAGCGCTGCAAATATGATCACATCACCCCCATCCTTAAATCACTACACTGGCTCCCCGTGGAACTGAGGATCGAATTCAATAGGCGCGTTCACACCAAGTACTTTGCAGTACTTAGTTCCGGCACTCAGTGCCCCGGCGTTTTTTACCTCAGGGCACTTAGTACAGATCGCGTTCACACCGGAGTACTTTTCCCTGAGGGAAGATTACGCAAATGAGCCGCTGACGTCACTTCTTCTTCTTCTGCTTTGGGTTTACTGGCAGGCCACAAACCACTTCACGGCGAGTACAGTAGGTGGCGGTATGCACCTTAAAGTTGTTTGCAATCCGCTACAAAAACAAGAGAAGAAGAAGAAAAACTTCCCGCGTATACTGCGACGCCCACCCACTCGCTGTACATTAGGCGTCTGTTGTTTACCTTCCGACCTCAGACATGATGGAGATGGAGTCGACTGAAGTTGTGCTGTTTGTGCTCATGTTATACAGCTTTGTAACTGAGTTAATGCAGCCTGAGCAACTTGCGTACAATAACAAAACAAGCCGAGCACGAGTGGTGGTGGAGAACGCTTTTGGCAGACTGAAGGGCAGGTGGCGGTGCTTGATGAAAAGAAACGACTACAAGATGGACAAGATCAAAATCCAGGTGGCAGCATGTTGCATATTACATAACCTTTGTGAAAGTAATGATGAGTACAGGGACGAATGGACTGCCTTACCGGCGACCCAGCTTGATGGGCCAGCCATTAACGAGGCTGGGGGGCAAGACACACCACAGCCCTTATGAGGCATCTGAACAGCGTGTAAATTGTAAACATTTTGACAATAAAGCTGATCTTTTGTACAGTGCTTTTGTTTCTCTCTTTTATTTTCCAGTCAAGACAGGCAACATTACAATAGTGTACAGTGTGGCAATATAACAACAATAAACTGTGCCAGGTGTGTTGTATGCACAGTAAATAGGCTCAGCAGCAAACCCACCTTTATTATTTATTATATATATATCTTCCTGAGACCCACTGCATCCGTCTGCCATAAACACTATGGAAACCTACATGTTAGTTTCTGCCCATAGTGGACTCCATTTTGTGTTGTGTAAAATGGGGGGGGGGAATTAAAAGTTTGCAAATCCCCATGTCCTCCTCAGAGGACATTCATGAAAACATTTAGTTTTAGATCACATAATATTTTAAATGATATAAATGATCATATTTGTGTATGTGCCCCTGCCATTCCTCCACAAGGTTGCAACATTGATGATAAATAAATGACAAATAAAGCTTCGCCAATTTATAACCGATGAAACATGATGGTATCAGAATAATCACTTACATGTGATGTATAGGATGCTACACAGGTCACTAAAGATAAAGTGTCAGGAGAAATAAGCAAGTTGTACATGTAAGTTAACATTATCAATATAAAATAAAGTGTCAGTTGTATCAAGACTATATAATAACAGTAATAACAATAATATAAAATAAACTGTCCCAGGTGTAGGGATAGGCTCAGCAGCATACACACCTTAGTGCAAAGTTGTGTGTCAGTATTAATAAAAACAATACAAGATGAACTGTCCCAGGTGTAGAGATAGGCTCAGCAGCAGACATTGTTAACAGTGGCAACTATAGGGAGGAAGACCTGTTGGCTTTCACTAGCTGGGAAAGCACTTCCAGAAACCCATTCTGAAAAGTGGTTTGTCGCTCATCCTGCACCGACACTTCATCCTGGTGCTCCATCTGGTGAGCATCTTGTCCTCCGTTTCCTGGGCCTTGGTGAACAGCACCATCTGATCCCCGTGCATCGACTCTTTCACCACGGCACGCCGGTCCTCCAACGCCTGGACGGTGTCAAAGAAATTCGCATCCCGTGTCCGCTTTCCTAAGAGGGGAAAATAAGCAAGATACAAGATCTGTTTAGTCGCCATGTAGTTTTACAACATACTAGGAATGTGTTTACTAGTCAACATTGGACAGTGTACACAATGGAGGTGTATAGTAGAAGATAATATAGGATCAAATAGCATAACATATATATATATATACACACACACTGAGTGTACACAATGGAGGTGTATAGTAGAAGATAATATAGGAGCAAATAGCATAAAATATATATATATATATATACACACACACTGAGTGTGTGTGTGTGTGTGTGTGTGTGTGTGTGTGTGTGTGTGTGTGTGTAGCTGCCGCTCAAAGTGCCCTTCTTTATTGTTTTGTATTTTTGAAGAGTGCTTCATGTATGCTTGAACTTTGTTTAATGTTGTTGAGGCAAGTTTTCTTACCGGAAGTCATGTGACCTCTAGCCCGGATGTTTACAATGTTTGTGAGAGAGTAAAAAGGCGCGAACATTTGTAAATGCCGGTCTAGGCGAATACGTTTTCACGCTGTTTCATAATTGTACCAAGAAGGAAATAAACATGATTGTGAACATCAGTTCGATGCGTAACGTTCTTTCAAGACAAAGTTACAGTGTGTGTACCTTTGCGTTTGGTTGCTGGTAAGGGGGACGAGCAAGCGCTGTGATCTAGAATGCAAAGCTCGCTTGTTTCCAATCCTGAGAGTTGTCCATCCTCGTCTGAAACAGACGATTAGGGCCATGAGTTAGTGAAGCAAATTACAGAAACACTGCACAGTTATTCACAAGTCAAAACGTTTTCATAGCGGCCGAGAATATCTAGCTAGCTAGATGTTCTTAGCCAGCTCGGGGCGGTTCAGCCTAGCATGGCTAGCTCGATCTACTGAGCAAATAAATCTGAGAACATTATTGTGCAGATTAAAACCCCAGTGCATGTAGTTGATTTTACCTTCGTCGTGGTCGTCGGCCTCTGAATCCGCCGTTTGAGCGGCCTCCCACACCATCGTGCCCGAATCAAAGGTCGATGCTGTCCCGGAGAATGAAGGTCTGTGGCCTAGCAGAGCATCCAAGCGCTCGTACCATTTACTGGTCTTCCGGTCGTTACCACTCTTGTTATTATAGTCTTTAAAAAAATGTGTAGTCCTGCCGGAGTTTCTTTATTTTTAGCCGGCATGCCATGGCGTTGTGCACGATTCCCAGCTCAAGTCACTTTTTCGAACAACGATCGAACATCTTGGAGTTGGGTACTGCCTTCAGTAGCATTCCCTGGGTCGCGTCCTCGGCGTAGATCTCCAGAAGCGCCGACACCTCCTCATCACTCCACCGCTCCGATGATTTCTTGATGCTTGCCATAACTGCTTTCAAAACAAACTACTCTCCGTCGGTGCGCTGGGTTTTTGTAGCGAGCAAAAACAATGGCGGCTCTACAAAACATTTCACAGTTGTATGGGCCGTGGTTTGCAATTCGCCGAGCCAATCAGAACTGGTGCACTTTTTTCCCACAGGAAAGTACGATCTCTCAGCAGGCACTAAAAATGGGGGTAAAAGTTCCCGAGATTAAGTACTCTTTTTGGTGTGAATAAGGGGTACTAACGGAACTAAACGCGAAAAGTACGGTGAAAAGTACTCCGGTGTGAACGCGGCTATTGTCTCCCTCCTCACCCACCAGTGTATCCATGGAACTGCCCCTCCCTACCTCAAGGAACTCCTCACCCCTAATACTTCCTCACGGAGCTCCCGCTCCAGCAAAGCCAACCTCCTCAAACCCCCCAGGACCAAGCTCCGCACTATGGGAGACCGGGCCTTCTGCTCGGCTGCTCCCAGTCTGTGGAATGCTCTCCCCGACCATATGAGAGCACCACAGACCGTGGATGCTTTTAAAAAAGGCCTCAAAACCCATCTTTTCAATAGAGCCTTTTCCTAGAACTTTTTATTTGTTACTACTAGGTGTGTAACGGTATCTGTATTCGGCCCGAACCGTCACGGTTCGGACGTCACGGTTCGGCACATGCAGTCACACGACGAGTACGCCTTTTTTTTATGAGTGGGAAAAAAGTCTGTCACTCAGTATCCATTACACTATATATAATCCAGGGGGCGATATTGCACCTAAAAGCTGTTTGCCAGCCGCCCTTAAACAACAAATGAAGAAGAAGAAGAAAACACAACAAAACGAACAAAATACAAGAAGAAGAAAAGTTAGTATGGCGATTTCAGATAACACACAGGAGCTAGAAGACCCACCTGCTTCTTTTAAATCAGCTGTGTGGGAACATTTCGGGTTCCCTATGGACTACAATAACGATGGAGTGTGCGAGTGGTGGATCGGACGAGGGCGGTGTGTTGGCGTTGTACAGCGGTGCGGTATGCTAATGGTAACACACGCCAAACATGCTAAATCATATCAGAAGGCATCACCCAGATTTGCCAATCACCGGAGCCCGGCAAAAGACAACAGCAGTTCAACAGCTTATCCCTGCTGTTTTTAAGAAGCTAATAGACATGAAAGCCGAATTCGACATCAGCCATTATAGATAATATTGGCCATCTGACTGTGTGTGGTACTGTTTGTGGTTTGTTTTTATCTGTGTAATACAGTTAAGTATTCAAAATGTTAGAGTTCCTTATTTGTATACTGAAACTTGCACGACTGTTCAAAAATAAATAACAACAAACCTGGAATTATGCATTTGGGACTTTATTTAGCTTTTTCTTGTTATACCGAACCCGTACCGAACCGTGACCCCCAAACCAAGGTACATACCGAACCGTGAATTCTGTGAACCGTTACACCCCTAGTTACTACCCTTTTTTACTGTTCTTTACTATTCATTCTACCGTGTTCTGTGCTGTTTTATATTCTTCTATGCTTACTGCTTGTAGCACTTCGGGATTTGTCTTCAAATACGAAGTGCGTTACAAATACAACCCATTATTATTATTATTATTATTATTATTATTATTATGGGGTGGATAAAAGTCAGTGTCAGTGGGGGTCCCGGGCCTTGTTGACAAGGCTGGTAGCGGAGGGGAATAAACTGTTCAGGTGGAGAGAGGTTTTGGTCCTGATGGAGCGCAGCCTCCTGCCAGAGGGGAGGGGGGTGAACAGGAGGGGTAGGCCACAAACTTTCTTGCAGTCTCAGGGTCCTGGAGGCGAGCAGGTCGTGGAGGGATGGCAGCCGATCACCCTATCTGCAGAGCAGATGACACGCTGCAGCGCTTATCCTTAGCTGTAGCAGCAGCGTACCAGATGGTGATGGAGGAGGTGAGGATGGACTCGATAATGGATGTGTAGAAGTTCACCATCATCATCTTTGGCCAGCTGAATTTCTTCAGATGATGTTCTGCTCCCACTTATGGTCCTGGCCGATGATGGTGCCCAGGAAGAGGAAGGACTCCACAGCAGTTACTGGGGAGTCACACAGAGTGATGGGGGCAAGTGGGGCTGCGTTCTTCCTGAAGTCCACAACCATCTCCACTGTCTTGAGAGCGTTGAGCTCCAGGATGTTGTCCCTGCACCAGGTTACCATGGGCTGACTCATCCCCACCAGAGATGAGTCCAATGAGGGTGGTGTCGTCTGCCAACTTCAGGAGCTTGACAGACTGGTGACTAGAGGTGCAGCCTTTAGGGGAACTAAGAACACCATTTATTTGGTAAATTGTACAGCTGATACAACATATCTGTTTTATTTCCTTTAACTGGTGGATAGAGTTGCTACAATCTTGCCGCTGAGAGGCAAATGCAGGGAGGTCCATCCGACACGCTATGTCCATGGAAATAAGCACAGTCCAAGTTGTAGAGTAAATTGAGTAATCCAGTTTATTGATTCCAGAGGAAAGATGGTACAAGGTGGTAAGTATCGTTAATGTTAAGATGAGTTTAATGTGGTTATAAGTGCTATCTTCTGCGGTTCGTGTGGATAGCCTCATTGTGTGCTGCAGTTCTATATTCTGTTCTCTCACACATTTCACAAAAGTCCACAGAAATAAGAACTATCCACATTAACAAACCTAATCCATTTTGTCATTAATACAATCATTCTGGGGTGGCCCACTAGTTGGCGCTTTTATTCAAAATGTGTGCTTATGACTTCATTTGTGTCATAAACTATTCATGAGTTGCAGCTGAAGGTTGCAGTCAAATTGTCAAATATTAGTTCCTATCATCTTTTCCTAACCACTATTTCTTAACCTCTGTAAGAAACGTCACAGGGTTAAGGAAAGATAATAGAGCTTTCCTTAACTCAAGACTTAGGAAAAGACAACTGTGGCAATCCGTCTGCACTTATGCTGCGTTCACACCGGACGCGATGCGAATATTCGCTTCGCTCTAATCGCTCCTATCGCATCGCTCTAAACGCTCGAGTTTCACCGCGGCTGCCAGCTGTGTTTACTCGCATCATTCAAACAAGACGAGCTGGCTCGGGAGCTACAACTACAACAAGATGAACATATTTGACCGTGATTCAATTGTAATACACGTTTCTAAATGATGCCGAAGTAACAACATACTGATACCGGTTAGTAACAACCATGAATTAATGCTTGACAAGTCTGCAGACAAGACGGCAGGCAAAACACCTTTTAAAATGCTTGTTTTCTGAATGAAGATCGGGTCGACCAGGCTAAGCTAACGTTGTATATGCTCATTCCACACTCATAACAACGGCCTACAGACATAAATAAAGCAGCGACTGTATTCGCCATGACACAGACAGTCTGTGGTTTGTACTTGTTTAACTTTTGTCCAATTTCTGAACAGATATGAGGAGCTGTGAGCTCTGTGTGCTAACTGCTAACAGCTAACAGCTGATGTTTTCTGGTTGAACGTCAGTGACGGCAGGCTGAGATCCTCACCGCTGATTGGCTTCCGCGAGAACGCGTCATGTGAATTTGACGCTCGAGTTGAAAAAATTGAACTCTCGCGTTTGACGCGGCACTGTTCAATCGCCTCAATCGCGTGATTCGCGCTGCGTCCACCGCTTCATGCTCGCCGTCGGAGCGAATTCGCGTCTGTCCGCGTCTCTGCATTGACTTTACATGTAATCGCGCCGCCCCCAAACATCGCATCGCGTCCGGTGTGAACGCAGCATTACACTATCAAACGGATTTATGAAACGCAGAAGATGTTATTAATGTGCGTCTGCCGTGGCGAAACTACCATTTCCACACAGCAGACGATTATGAAATATGCATTAATAGACGTTACTAATTTGACAGTCAGACCGCGAATTACTACTTTCTAGCAACAGAAAGCTGCTCTGGTCGGTTGAAACCATGTTTCTGGAACTGGAACGGACCTCTTTCAGATATTCGGATTCAGAGCACCAGTCCTGCTGTCCTCACAGTAAAATATGTAGCCAAGAATATCTTTTATAAGAATTTATTCTACAAAGTAATAACAAATAACACTGATGTTACATGAGCGTGTCCATTTTGAGTGAAATATTTGGGCCTACACGAGTTGCCTCTATACCATCATGCAGGTCATGGAGATGTGTTGCTTCAATGTGTATTGCTTGTTTTTTATATTATGGTTGCAAATGTAAAACAGTAGTTGATAAAACTGTGTTATAGTCAATTGTACAGTGAAAACAATGTAAATGAAGCCCGCTGCAGCAGAGGTAAGAGAAACAGAAGAGCTGTCTCTCCTGCTCTGTTCCCCTTCTGATTTTCCGGCATCTGGAAAAGTCCTGTCAAAACTACATAGCTCAGTGCAGTTGACGAGAAAACATTTGATCTTGATTGATATTGATAATAAATTGATAACAGCCTCTTGGATTTAATGCAGTTTTATACATTGTAACATATTTTTAAACATATCTTATAGATCACATTATAAAGAGTCAGCTCTGAGCTTTGGAAGCTCTTGATAGATAAAGACAAATGCAAAAGAGAGTGGGCAAATTTAGTCATTTGAGAACAATTATACATTAAATATTAATATTAATTAGTAAGACAATCAATTCAGTAATTTAAACATACAAATTACAGACTTTAAGTAGAGGACTGAGTGCATGAATTTCTAAATGGAAGGGATAATTAATCAGATATCCATCTTAGCTCTGTACCATATAAACTTAACACAAAAAGGAAATCTGTGTTTGGTAGATTATTTCTTTGTTGTAACAATGCTTCTTGGCAATACATCTTATACCATTGGAAAGCCTGTTTATTTCCCTTTTAAATGGCGCCACATTTGTGACGAACATGCATTTGTGGGATGAGCAGCAGAGCCCATGAAAAATGTGACATCTCCACACCGGGGACACATATTTATGTATAAAAGACATCAAAAAGTGCATTTTGCATGATAGGTCCCCTTTAAGTTAACGTCCAACGCTCCATTTAGGTTGTAATTGTGTCTCAGATCCCAATATGGACTCACTATGTACTATCAGTGGCAGCTGCTCTTAACTGGATCCCCATATTTACATTTTTGACTACAGCTCATGAAGCAGAACCGTCTTTTTCCTATGATGCTGATGTGTTCCATCGAACATGATAACAAAAACCTAATTTCAGTGGCTTTTCTCTGGGTTTGTACTCGTTTAATCACAGAAAAGGAGAGTGAACCCTCCCACGGTCCCAGATTCAGTTCATGTTAGGGCCGCAACAGTACAATTCCCTGCTTTATTAATCAATCAAATCCGGCGCTATGCCAAGGTGCAATCCGGACAGCAGATCAAAGCGCTCATAAGAAAACTGCATTAATCATGGATTTTTATTAGGCCATCTCAAGCCTTAAGGACTCCTTTTAAATCATTAACATCTTTCACCCCGCTTCTGGAATGTTTTTCAGACTCGCCAGTTTTTATCCGCAGTCTATGATGAGGTGAAGGTTGCCATTAGCAGTCCCCTCGTGCTTGAAGGGGCTTTAATTAGGACTCTTTTGTGTCATTCGTTGCATCAATTTAGCAATTTCTCACAATCCCTGCAGATAATTCAGAGTGCTGACTGAAGAAGCCTCCTATAGTCTCAGTATTTGAATGTTCCCGCCTCTGCCATTGATGATGTCGCTGTGTTTGGAAGGAACAGCGGTTTTGGCGGGACCTTGGGTTTAAGCGAGAGTGTTCTCCGGACGGTTGCCACCCGCTGCACATGTGGCCCTTCACTGTAACTGTGCTGCCGCGTCAGGCAGGCGCTGGCGACTGGAGGCCCCTGCCTCTCGCATTTGGCATTTCTGCTCATGTCAGCCGCCATGCTGTCGCCTGGAGGGCCGTTGCTGCTGCTGTTGGTGTTCATCCTGGCCAAAAAGTGTGCCTGCTGCGGCGTCCGTTGGTTGAAGCTGTGGTGACGCGGCGCGGCACGGGCCCCGCTGCCCATCTTGATGAGCAAGTGGCGCTGGGAGTGGTGGCGTGTGACTGAGACACTTGTTCTTCCTGGTCTTTCTGGAATCACCTGCTGCTGGAGTGCCGTTGAGGAGGAAGTAGAGTTGGATGACTGGATGGAGGTGGAAGAGGTGGGGTTGTCAGAGGATGACGAGGAAGAAGAAGCAGAGGAGGAGGAGTTCTGAGTGGGAGCATCCCTTGGCAGAGTGGAGGTGCTGTAATATGGAGCTGAGTCGTTCTCAGGGATCTGCTGCTGCTGATGGTGAACGCCGTTGCTGCTGTTATTGTTGTGGTGGTTGCTATAGTGATGGCTGTGGCTGTAGTAGTGGGTGCTGGTCTGGCTGTGGGGATTATTATTATAATAAGGGTGGTGATTATGACGATGTGCTCCAGATGAGGAGGTGGAGGTGAGCACCTTGATGCCGCCGGTTCCTGACGCGCTCACCTCGTGGATGTGTTTGAGGAGCTCGTCCAGCGCGGACTGCCCCCCCCCTCTCTGGGGCAGGGACTGCTGGGAGAGGTGGTGATGAGGTAGTCCTCCGCCTTCTGCTGCTTGCTCATCATTCAAGATGTTCCTTTCATCAGGCAGATGCAGTGAAGTTGAAGAGGTAGCGGCTCCATGTGCTGCTACATTGTTCAAACTGTTGCCATGGTGATGAGAGAAGGGGAACACCTGCTGTGTCATAGAGTTCCTGACAACAGCCATGAAACCCAGACTGGATGTGGAGCCACATGGCGTAGGTTTGTGGCTGCTGTCCGCCGCGTTGTTGCAGTTCTGGTTCCTCTCATACTGATGGTGCCGCAGGGCCTTCATGTTCTTGATGGGGAGCTCGGGGGTAGAGACAGGCGTGGGCAGGCCGGACAGATCTCCATCTCCCTGAGACAGAGACTTAACAGAGATTATACCCATTATTAGAAATGACAATAAATTAAACCATCATGTTTCTGTCTACATGCATTACAGGAAAAAGGAATTATCTTTTTTTTGTAGAACACTTCTTTTCATATGTTCTATAAGATACCATGCAGACCTTTTTTATAGCATCCTACACCATGACTTTTTACTTTTCTTTCAATTCAATTTGATATCACTTTTTAATAATCTTATCACGTTTTAATGAATAATAAAGCTATGACTCTTTCATGGTATGTGACAACATTTATTTTAATATTTAATGACATACCAAACTAGGATATTATAACAAATTATTTTAAGATGTTTTATGACCTACTATACTATGACTTCTTTAATGACTTTCTATGACATTTCAACTTCTGACTTTTGAAATAGTTATTATTGACTTCACGGCATGGCTTTTTCATGACATACTGTGATTTCTTCATAACATTTGTCATTACATTTTTATGCAATTGTTAAGATTTCTTTAGGATGTATACAGTATATAATATGACTTTTTTCAACATAATATTAATCCTCTTCATTTGTAACCTTTTTGACACAGGCTGAACAATTGTGATTCAGTCATTTCTTTCTGGTAACACAGGACTGCTCCCAAAGATTCTGGAGGACCTTTAAGTGTAACATCACTGGAGTGCCCCTTTTAGTTAAATGTAATAACATTTTTCATTTGATTTCTTTTTTTAATTCACAAGTTTAAATTTAAATACAAGTTCAATCATACGACACAATGGGGACGTGTTAATTGGGAGACCCCAACAAGCTATAGGAAGCTTGAAGATAGGGGCCAAAGAGTCATCTTTGTAGTACTTGTATAAGCAGGCTGTCCTACCAGGGAGAGGCTGAGCTCGGGCTCTCCCAGCGGGAGGCCCGGGTGCGCAGGAGTGTTGAGGTGAGGCTCTGCGCCGCCGTTGGGGATAAAGGAGCTGTACATCTTCAGGATGGACACGTCATGTTTGTCCTCCTGCTAGATGACAAAAGAAGAAGAGCATAAGAAACCTGATCCTTTGTTTTGTGATTTACATCCTTTTCTATTTATAAAAAAAAGCCTAGGCTGACAAATGTTGCAGTTCTGCTGCATTGCAAAGAAAATGGTTTGAATCGACAAAGTTTTATGTCAAAGTCTGTGTTCTCCCTGACCTACCGTCTTCAGAGTTGTTAACCAAACTGTACAACGCTTACCAGCTCGTCTCCCAACCTGCTGTGGTTGACATAAAGCTCATTCCTATCACTATTTTGTTTCTGTGTGACGCTGTTGAGTTCTCATTATACCCTTTACGTGTTCTGGTAGCAGTTAGCCATCAAAGCCTTTTTACCCATTCAGATACTGGTTTATGACAGGGCATTCTATTTTCATACATTATCTATGTGCAGTGAGTCCCCCTACCTTTTTCTGTCCGTCCAGCAGTCCGTTGAGCTTGGCGAGGGACCGTAGAGATAAGGTGTGCGGGACCTCGGGGTCTTTCCCCATCCTCCTGGCCTGCTGAGTGGCGCTGCGGCTGCAGTACCACGACACCAGGAAGCCCGACAAGATGGCGCCCAGCGAGAAGGCCACCAACACGCAAGCCAGCAGCAGGGTGTAGTGGATGTTAGCAGCAGCATGCTCCATCTCTGGAAAACCATGGACACCTGAAGACACAAAACACTTTCCACTTAACATAGTTAAAGATTAGTCAATACTTGCACCTTCAGGAATATTTCCAAACCAAAATGAGTTGTTAAAACAAGATGGTGCATGGCGTAGTTACTGTATATACCAGCGACGTGCAGTCAGGGGAGTCAGGGGAGGCAGAGCCTCACCTGTCATACTCCAATGTAACGGGAAAAAAACTAAAGAAAAACTAAATAATAATAATAATAAAATGTCTCCACTGATCTGTGTTGTAAGTGTGATTTATGCATGATTCCAATCGCTTGTTATAGTCAAAATCAGCAAATTTGCCGAGCTCCGCTACAGGAGCGATGAGAAGTGAGGCAGGGACGAGCTCTGCCTCTCGTAAGCCCACAGTAACTTGCTGGAGCACGGGCACTAATTTAGCGCGGGCACTTATGTTGTGAGCGCGCTCAAGCCAGTTACTGTGGGGTGAGGTGAGGCACAGATGAGCTCTGCCTCACCTCAGAATGCGTCACCCCACAGAAACTGGCTGGAAAGCGGGCCCTAAGCGCATGCCTGTTACCATCTCACTGTAGGTCACCAATGTAATGTTTGTAGATCTCTTTATTACATTTATCCTCGCCATCCATAGTCTCTCAATAACTTATTTCACGTATATATGATATTTAGGCTCGCTGGTCTCATCATACAACGGCAATGAAAAAAGCACCAGGAGAGGCAGCCATAACCTCTGCCGCACTGAAGGGGGCGCACGTGAGCCCACAGGTTCTTGTTGCTACTGTAATTCTACACAGAGACGGTAGACGCAAACAACAAACTAGACTTTTGAAACTACAGGAAGATAAGGAGGACTTTTACAAAAAAGTAATAGAGATTGTTGTCCAGAAGGATAGCATGGACTTCATCTTCAAGTCAAGGTAAGACAGGTCTTCCTTGAAAAAGAGATCTATGATCTCAAGGGACCAACCTTTTTTCCCAAGAGCCCCCCCAAATGACTCCTGTTGGAAGTTGCTCCCCCCCCCCCCTAAATGTTGTAATACAAGTAAGTATAAGAATAACATGGAAAAGGAAATAAAATAAGTTTAATAGGAGGATGTGGATTTTTCTTTCTTTCACCAATCAAACCATCTATAATTTAGCTCTGGCCTTCACTCACAAACATTTTTTTTGTTGAATTGGACAAATTTTTCGAAGCTCTATTGACTGACATGCAATGACTGGGACTGATGGAAGAATCTGCGAGGAATGAACTAGGAGCAGAGAAATAATCCTATTTAAAAGACAGCAGCTTCATAAGAGGCCAACCAGAGTGACAAGGTGTGTCAGTGTGCTGAAGGAGTTGGGACCAGCTATCCAGGCCAGATTGTAAGACTTTCCAAGGGGTAAAAATGCTGCTGCTGGAGTACTGACTGGAAGTATTGCTGATATCATGTCTACCATATCTTCTTAAAATACCCTGTCCAGCAATATAAGTCTCATGAAGAAAGGTGTTTTAACGCTGATCCAAAATAGCAGAGAAACATGCATTCTTGTTCTCAGGAGGGGACATTGACAGAGGATTACTCAAAAAGTACACAGTAAATACTTCATAGTACTTGTGGGAGTAGTTTCACTACTAGCCTACTGAGTCCAACAGGATCGATCTCATGAAGAACTAATGGCAGAAAAATAATAACAAACTCGAGAGACGGCTGAGTTGACCGCAGTGCTGAATCACTGTATAGTTTGAATCTCCTAACAATGTTGTCCATTTTAGACATAGGCCTATTATATTTACAGCCCTTAATAACATTCATTTTCTGGGCTCAATATGTGTCTTGGCTGTTTTCGTTGTGAAAACAAATGGACCGTAGATACACGGATTGGCCGTCCTCATCTGCGCTCTTATTTTGTAAGGTAACTTCCGGTAGCAGAATATGAAAAAACGGTAGTTTTTTTGTTTCTGTTTTCTAGTGATTTTATTTTTAGTTTTGAGAAGTAGAAAATGAAAATCATCCCGTTTTTTAAGTTTAGTAAATCCCTTTTTGACCGTGATAAAGAAAAACGCCTTGTATTTCAATTTTAGTTTTTGAATTTTAAAACGAAAATTAAATATCCAGTTGTTTTTTGTTTTTGAATATCCATTTGTGAAAAGAAAATCCAATGACCAAAACATACACTGACCCAGCGGGGTGTGGTTAGGGCGCCGGCTGCTGGAGTGATGGGAGTGGCTCGGCCGGAGACCAGACAGCTGATCAGAATCAGGTAATTATGCTCTCTATAAGAAGCATGCCGGTAACCTGATTTTGGTCTGTCTTGCAGTAGTCTGGTTCCTGGGAGGATTTCCTGGCCACAGAACGGGTCTGATCAGGACGACCCCGCACAGCGTCTGCGCTAGTTGAGTGGCGCCTGATCATTTTGGACAATAAAACCCATTATTATTCACCTGACTCCTTCTCCTTCTGTCCTTTTTAACCTGGGAGTGAGCGGCGTCCCAGCGTCTCGCTCTCATGGAGGAGAGCACCACCGCCTTGCAGCGCCAGCAGAGCGAGGCTCTGCTAGAAATCGCCTCGGTCCAGCGCGAGGACCGTGCTCTCCTGCGGGAGCTGCTGCAGCATCCGGCAAACTGGGGGGTCGAGCCAGTGACCGGCCCGGCTCGGCCGCCGTGGATTGCCCTACACAAGATGACAGCCGAGGACGACCCGGAGGCGTATCTGGACATTTTCGAGGGCACAGCGGCGGTGTGCGGCTGCTTCCCCTGATATCCGGGGGAGCGCAGTTATCTGCACACAGCCTGCCCGCGTCCTCTCGACATAACTACCACCCCCCCACACACTTCATATCAAAAAGGTTGCCGACCCCTGCTGTGTTGTTTGCAGTGCGGGAGGTGCCTCAGTCCTCCACGGGGTTTTCCCCCTTTGAACTGCTGTTTGTCAGGAAGCCACGGGGTGTTTTAAAGCACAAGTAAAAGGGAAATTCAGTACGTTGTTGACCTGCGAGCAAAACTCCATTCACTGGTGCAGATATCACGTGAGAATTTGCTCCAGGCTCAGGAACGTCAGCGGTGCCTGTACAACAGAGGGTCGAAACTGAGACCATTTTCACCAGGAGATAAAGTGCTTGTATTACTCCCATCCTCTAGCTCTAAAGGACCCTTTGTGGTCAGAAGACGAGTGGGGAACGTAGATTATGAGGTGGTGCGTTCTGACAGGGGGGGAGCAACACAGATATACCACCTTAACATCCTTAAAGCATGGAGTGAGGTGGCGTCTGCTTCTCTGGCCACCACGGTGATTGAGAGGGATGAGTTGGGACCGGATAACAAATTAGCCCTGGTCTGTTGTGGCGACAATCTCTCACCGGGTCAGAGAGCAGACGGTGCCTTGTTGCAAAGGCAGTTTGCCGATGCGTTCTCTCCGCTGCCAGGGCGCACCTCTCTCATACACCACCGCATAGAAATGCCCCCGGGCGTGGCCATTCGTTCACGGCCCTATCGGCTGCCTGAACACAAGAGGAAAATTGTTCAGGCGGAGCTTCAGGCCATGCTAGAGATGGGAGTGATAGAAGAGTCCACCAGTGACGTCGTGCTGGTACGTAAGTCAGACGGGTCAATCCGGTTCTGTGTGGACTACCGCAGGGTTAACGAGGTGTCCAAATTCGATGCTTATCCAATTCCCCGGGTCGACGAACTCCTGGATCGGCTAGGCACTGCTCACTTTTACACAACACTGGATTTAACCAAGGGCTATTGGCAGATTCGCCTTTCTCCAGAGTCTAAGGAAAAAACGGCCTTCTCCACTCCGTATGGTTTGTACCAATTTGTAACACTTCCTTTCGGGTTGTTCGGGGCCCCAGCCACCTTCCAGCGGCTCATAGACCGGGTCCTGCGTCCCCACTCTGCATATGCTGCTGCTTACTTGGATGATGTCATCATCCACAGTGAGACGTGGGAGCAGCATATGCAGCAGGTGGGGGCAGTGCTCGAGTCCCTGAGGCAGGCGGGGCTCACGGCCAACCCGAAGAAGTGTGCGGTTGGGCGGAGGGAGGTACGGTATCTGGGGTACCTCTGGGGAGGCGGGCAGGTGCGGCCACATGTAGAGAAAACTGCCGCCATTTCCGCCTGTCCGGTGCCCAAGACGAAAAAAGAGGTCAGGAGGTTCATGGGCTGGCTGGCTACTACAGGCGGTTCATCCCGGCCTTTTCGGAGCTGACCAGTCCCCTGACCGACCTGACCCGAAAGGATGCTTCAGATCCGGTCCAGTGGACGGAGCGGTGTCAGCTGGCGTTTGAGAGGGTTAAGAAAGCCCTCTGTGGAAAGCCGCTTCTATACACGCCTAACTTCTCTCTCCCTTTTGTTTTGCAGACCGACGCCTCGAACAGTGGGGTGGAGGCCGTTTTGTCCCAGCAGGTAGAGGGGGTCGACCGCCCTGTACTGTACATTCAACCCAGTCTCACGGCATTTCGTGTTATAGTCACGACATTTAATCTATTGAATCGTGTTCACCAACACGATTTCCCCCCCCGTCACACAGCGATTTTTAAAGCAATGTATTTCTATTGGTAGTGTGTTTCGTGCCTGCACCACGTCTTTTTGTCCGGTCGGGTCTTGGAAGACCGGAAGCTGTGGGGTTCATAAAAACATGGTCCTACTCAATATCAAGCCACGATTATTGTTTTTATTTTAAATCGTATAATGTCGGAATTTTGTTGCCGTCTGTGAGGAAAAGAAATGGGGCTCAGAGCCTCAGAATACTGAAATCTGTATTTTTAGAATCTTTATTTCCTTCTAATTTGTTATTCTTTTCTAAATAACACACTGTTATTTACTCAACAATAGCACACAATTATCCTTGTTTTTATTTATAGGTTTTTTGGCGTCCGTCAGGAACTTAATTTCAAAATAAAAATAACCCGGAAACAGACGTAGGCCTATATGGGACTTGTCGAGCATCATTGCGATACACAGCCACTGAACTGATTACCCAAGATCCTCAGCTATGGTTTAAGCTCGGTGATTGGATGTTTTAGCCGCAATGCACGTTGGGATACGGTGTTAATGCGATATGAAATCCGAAAAACATTTCGGAGTTTAGGATGGCCGAAGACACTACACTACCCATAATCCCCAGCTATCGTTTGGGACTACAGTCCCCGTGATTAATCTTCAATCTCTGGGATTGGATGTTGGAGTGGCAGTGCGCCAAGGTTACGCCGAGCGTCAAACAGCTCTTTGAAATGGAACGAAACCACGGCAGACTATCCAAAACTGGATTTGAATGTGGGACCAGCCCATGTAACATGTAATACTCAAACAGCATTTAGCTAATTATACTTTTACTTAAGTAACATTTTCATTACCAGACTTTCACTTGTAATAGAGTATTCTTACAGTGTGGTATGAATATTTTTACTTAAGAAAAGGGTCGGATACTCCTTGGACCTCTGAGTGACAGTACAGATGTAGCACCTCAGTTTGAAACGCCGGGGCCGTGGCCGGCACGGGGTCTGCCCTCGCTGAAAGGAAAACCTCCAGCGTGACTTGAGACCGCCCCCTTGATAAATAAATTAAATTATAATGAAGCCAGCTGCAATGGATCATTGATCCACCAGGGGGTGCAGTGGGGTTCCACACTGGAGCTCATGTGAAATAAAGTCTGATACAGTAGATTTATGTCTGGTACTACTGTATAGCGGATCTTTGTTAAGATCCATATGTCACGGATAGGATCATACTCTGTGCTAAATAAGAGACATGTAATCATTTACAAAACATCACCATGTTTTTATTTAACAAAATAATGTTGTTTAATCCACGTTGGCGTAAGTACAAAACCATCGCTATGTTTTTTGTCAGGAAATGCAGACCGGCTCATACAAACGATTTTTAATCATCATCCTCACGATCATTTAATGTATCATATGTTCGCCAAATTGACATGAAAGCACTAATACATGTAGTTTAATCCACATGAGTTTACAACTACAAAAATAATCGGTTTGTCATCCGACGGGAGGAAATGCAGCCCGGCTCTCGATTTTTAATCCTAATTTAATCATCATCTTCACCACGATCATTTATGTTTATGTTTGCCGAATTGACATGAAAGCACTGACAAATATGAATATACTGTAGTCAACTTCATTAAAACGTTATGAACGTGCCTAAACTCAGTAATTCACTAAAAATAGGTTTATATTTTAATGGAGCCTTGTCATCTCCCCACGGGCAAACAATAATATGTAGGGTGAATTGCCCTAATGTGGGACATTTTTTGCATTTCAGATTTCTGGAATATATTGCGATATGAAGCCAATACAATAAATCAACGCCCAGTACCATTCTGAAATCCCCAGGATGTGTCAAACCAAAAGAGAAAATACAGATATTACACTCAGAAAATAAATGGTAGACATATCAGTACTCTTAGTGCCAAGTTGTCTCAGACAATCTGCATTTCCTAATGTGGGACAGTTCTGTGCAAAATGTGGGACACTGAAAAGTCTATGTTAAAAAGCCTCAGTCACCTTAATTCATGTAATGAAAACATCTCAGGTCAGTAACACTGAAAGCTAAATGTACAATACCATGTTCAGCTATGTTACTATTTATAATGTTATTGTTGTTACAACAGAAGATTATTTTTCTTTAAATTGAAGTTAAATGCATCAATCTGTCACACTTTGAGGGCAGAATTAAGAGATTTATGGATACAGCTCTCAACACTCATATGAAACAGAACTGTATATATTTCAATAATCAAAATACCATTAGAATATTCTCACAACCAATAACAAATATTTGATAAACTCCTCTCTCCTATCTTTATCTTACCTAGTCTGCATTCTTTCTTTTTATTTATGCATATTTTACTAATCACTCCCCTTTTAAACTGTGTTTTTTATTTTGTACTGACCTATACACATTGGAATGATTTCTTAACTTAGGCGATTTTTTACAACGTGTGTTGGTAGGATTTATTAAATTACTATGAATATTTTGGCTTAAATTCATTGCCGGCTTCTACATAATTACCTTAAATAAACTCACTAATTAATGAAACCAGTTCAATACGCATTATTCTTATTCTTATCATTCTTTATGAGCGCAGTAATGGTAAGGTATCTAATTACTTATTTATTTAGTATTCCATAACTTATTAACACAGTTGGTCAAACTAAAGTGGAGACAAGGCAGAAATCCTACAATGAAGCGGGACAGTGAAGTGTTCTCCGTGAGATCCAGAAACACCTCGCCCTGGTTTCCGCGGCAGATAGGCCGAATTATTCATTCATATAAATAAAATGTAAATAAAACGGTGAAAACTGAACTTGAAAATTGTTTCCTGGAATTTTTTTATTATGCACTGCCGCAACATCTTGCAGGAAACAGTGTCTGAGGGCATGTTCATTTAAGGAGTTTTCAGGTTGTGACAGTGCACTGCAACATGTTTGTTGATCTTGTTTATTGGTATTTATTATTTTGATATTATTTATTTAAATGTAGACATGAATGTATAATTTATTTTATTTTGTATTGGTTTTTCAGTTGATTAACCTGAACGTATAATTCAACAGTTAAAAAGTTCAAATTATTATTTGTATTTGTTTTAAAGTACAATAAATGGATGTTTTCAAAGTCAATGAATAATCGCATTTAATAATCGCAATTACAATTATTGAACCAAATAATCGAGATTATGATTTTTGCCATAATTGAGCAGCCCTAGTGTGGACTGCTACTGGGAGAGGTCCCAGTTCACCTCCTGCCCTGCCGTGGTGCCCTTGAGCAAGGCACCGGACAACCCCCTTCCCCCCTCACTCCCATTGCTCCCCGGGCGCTGTGCAATAGCTGCCCACTGCTCCTAGTACTAGACTCCTGGTACTAGGATGGGTTAAAAGCAGAGAACAAATTTCACTGTGTGTGCTGTGTGCTCTGCATGTATGACCATTAAAGAGGGTTTCATCCCTCCCAATATTATTATTATTATAGCCTGTGAAAACCATAACAAATATGTGTTCAAATGCTCTTTACCAAAACACAACTGAAGTATTGAAAGTCCATGAAACTTGTCTTTATGTATTTGTGAATGAAGCGCCATCTCATGGTTAAATCCTGAAATTGAAAATCTGGCAACGCCCTCTTGGAAAATAGTGGGAGGGCTTAACATTCCCAGCCGCTGGGATCCCTTGGGTTTTTGGCAGGAATCTGTTGGCGAGAGTCCTTTCTAGAGTGCTACATCTGTATATCAATGTGTTTATGTGCCTGCTTTGTTTAATTTAACAGTTGTATGTGCAGTATTTGTTAAAATCATTGTAAACTGTAGTAGATTAATCATGGCTTGTATCAGACAACAGAACAAAAATAAATGTGTTTGTGTTGTTTAGGTCAAAAGGACACCTAGTGGGTAAAAATGGTAATTACAGTGCTTTGAGTTATGTATTGTATTTTCAGTGTTGCCGTAGTTATGCAGAACTCGTCTCTTACATGTATTCATACGCACGTTTTACTCTGCATTGTTGTCTAAGAAACCATATGCCTGTAAGTGTTTCTATGCTCTGTTGTTTCAATATTGTTAATGAAGAGTATGTGTGAGGGATACATTGTTAAATGGTGGAAATATTGCTGTGAATTCATAGTTGCAACGATGTATGCTAACCGCTAGCCTTTCAATGTAATTTCCCATAGGGGTTAGCATGAAGCTAACACATTGTTTATGATATGGTTGTTAACACACGCGGGAAATGTATGATATGTTAAAGGGCCCATGTCATGGCCATTTTCACTGATCATAATTACATTGTTGAGGTATACTGAAATAGATTTATACTGTGCAATTTTCCAAACTCACATTGGTTTCGCATACAGCATCTCTGTCAAGCATGTGTATTCAGCAGTATTCACTCTCTCCACTAAACGACTCGTTGGAGCTCTTGCCCCCCCCTCCCTGTGAGCCTAGTGTGCTCCGATTGGTCAGCTCAGCCACTCTGTTCTGATTAGTCAACCACCAGAGAGGCTCCGCCCATGTCTAAGTGCTTTTCCCGGCTGCTCTCAGCGGAACATCAGTCTTATCATGGCGTCGGTAGAGCCGTATATTTTATACGCTAACTAACCGAACTGTACCTACAACTGTTGTTATAGAAGAGTGTGACGGCCCCAGGGCCTTTGTCTTACGATGGGGTGGAGCTGAAGAGGCTAATCAGCGCGATCACGGACACCTGCCCGGAGCCCCTCTCTCTCTCGGTTCAGCGATCATCTCCCCTCGACCACCTATCTCTGCATTTACCACAATAAATGTGCCGTGGTTTTGTAAACTCGTGTATGTCTCCTTGTCTTTCCGTTGTGGCCTACGAGCCGGTGATTACAAAGAGTAAGTTATTTGTACCGGTTATAAACTACTACCGTTTGATGAGAAATCAAATCATGGTTTGCTATATATGAATGATGTTATAGGAGCAAATAATTCAGGGAAGAAAGGATAGGCCTACTAAGTATTTCCATCAAACTTTATTTTTAGAAATGTACAAAATGAACGTAAATATACATATATACACGGTATATCGTCAATTACTCCCCGTTGTCATCTTGCCTATAGCAGCCGGGAGGCCTCAGTGTGGTAGTCCGGTCCCCGTCATGTATTGTCCGGCAGGATCTGGCTGGACGAAATCAAATGCAAATCACAAAATATTAGAGAAACTTAGTTGTTTTAGATTCGTTAGTAGTAGTTGTGGTAGGAGTGTGGATCTATCTAATCCATCTATATAATCAACACAGTCAGCTTGCCAGCTAATATGCTAACCTAGCTTTGTTTACCTTGGTAGCTAACGTTAGCTCGGAGGAACGGCAACTATAATGTAGAGTAATAAAACTACTATGAACAAAAGCTAGTCGTTCATATTAGGCTAGCAATAACGTGTTTATAATTGCAATCTGATACGGGTAGTCTGCTACGTTCGGTCATACATTGTAACGGTCATGAATACATTGTTTTTGCGCTAGCATGTATAGCTAGCCTCGTTAGCTATACATGCAGTATGTACATGTACTGTCACAATGCACGGCAAATCACCCGGAGTATACTGTATGAGCTGGGCTTGTTTAGTGTAATAAAACCACTATGAACAAAAGCTAGTGATTCATATTAGGCTAGCAAGAACGTGTTTTCCAGAGCAAACCCATGTAGCTCCGTTGGTTAGCTCGGTAGCATACACCCTACGCCAGCTATAATGTAATTATGTTTCGCGACTGACCGTACGGCAAATCACCCGGAGTATACTGTCTACGAGTATTTCGTGTGTGAATGCAGACATTCTCCTGCTATGAGATACATGTACTGTATGCAAGGCCATCTGCTGATATTAGAGTTGATATATGGAAATGTTAGCACAGTTAGCACTGTGTCAATAGCTTAGCAGTCCGACAGTTTATACATTTAAACAGTCTTGTTTAATAAATACACAAATAACAATGCAAACTTACAGGTTGTGTGCCCGAATCTCCCCCTGCTCCAAACGGTCCAAACAAGCTGTGCATATCCAGCCTCAAACTGGGCAATGTTTTGGAAGCTTTCGTCTGTGCCGGTTCTTCTTCGAACCTCTGAAGGAACAGTGTTAAAAAGACATTTCAACCACTGACTTCGTCGTGGTTCTTCCGTCGGTAGGACAAACAGCTCAGATTTCTCCTCACATTTCAGGAAACAGGTCCTTGGCTGTGGCATGACTGGATCGATTGTGAACTGAACCAGAGCTTCCAACAGTAAATGTTAGGCTGGCAGAGGGTGCGGTCAGCGCCGCTGGGTGTGGCCATAGCTCTTCGGGATTGGTCCATTTCGTTCCGGGTACCGCATGACATCATGCGGTACCCGGAAGAATCAAATGGGCAGTGACGTATCTCCAACGAGGCGTTTTGGGGAGGTATTTTCTGTGTTAGAGTTTTACTCGCTACAGGGTGTACTTTGAGGGTTTTGACTCTGCACACCGTTTACATGCATAAAAACCTTCATAACACACAAGGGGACGGGTAATAACCGGAAAAGCATGACATGGGAGCTTTAAATGATTGCTATGCTTGAAATGAATGTACATGTTCTTGTGTGTCCAGTTGTACAGTGCTTTCTGAGTAAAACTTTAAAACGGAACTTCTGAAGCAGAGTTTTCTTCCTGTTGTCTGTCTGCACAGCTACGGGAGCGGGAGCAGAATAGTGTTGTTTAAAAGTGTCTACTGTGTCATGTTTTGTAGTAGCCTTAGTGTAAAACAGTTTTATTGAATAAGAATTGCATTTGATGATACTTAATAATTATATTTAAATATTACCTACATATTTATTAAATGAAAGATAAGAATAGCAACCTGAAAAGCCAAATATTTTTTACTGGAGATTTGTAATAAGATGCAAATGTAATCTTAAGTAAAATCTACTATACAATAGTAAGTAAAATCTACTTACAAAAACTGAGTGTGACAGTAAAGTTTACTTAAAGGGGGCCTATCATGCAAAATGCACCTTGTGATGTCTTTTATACATAAATATGTGTCCCCGGTGTGTCGGGGAACTCACGCAGCGTCAGAAAATAAAACCCTCTCTCTTTTCCTCCGTACCCAAATCTTTTAAAAACGGGTGTACAACGAGCGGATACAGATTCCATCCGATCTGACGTCAATTCGGCGGCGGACCCACAGAAAGTTGCTATCAGAAACAATGCCTGACGTGTTTTGGATGTCTTTGTTTACATTAGCAAACCCCGCTAACACTCAGAGCTAACCTGTACTGAAGAGCACATGTGTTTAAAAAGCAGGAAATAAAAAAAAGAACTCACCTTGTGATAAACCTGCAAGAGAAAAAGCATTTGAGCTCCATACTATTTCAGAAATAATCCTTGACGTGGTTTAAACACGATGGCGAAATATCACAACCAAATGTAACTTTATCTCTGGTAGAATTCTGATCAGGCATTAGCTCCGCCTCCTCTTATTTATTTTTTTCAAGCTAAGGACCCAAAATCTGCATTTCTCTAACAGGGCTTCAAAAGAGGGGTTTGAGCAATATGAGGCATGGCTACAATGGGTGATCTGTTTGGTATTTTGAAAAAAAACTTCACAGACATGTTTTATATAGGTATGGCCCTACAATATATTTTTCAAATATAGCATGATAGGTCCACTTTAAGTGCCTTTAGTAACAAACGCTTCTTAACTGTAAGTAGAAGCTACTTGAAATATACGTTATTACATTTACTTAAGTTTTCTGCGTGCGTTTTCTTACCTCGATTTTAGTAAATAAATCTTACTCCCCGTTTTTTTCAGTGTACATACATAAGAGTATAATTCATATGTATAATATCAGTTAAAATAAGTGCTTCAACATAGTTAACATTGCAGGAAAGCAATAGACGTTAAGTGCTTTGTCAGGCTTAATATTTATCTGTAGATACCCCCAAAGCTTTTTTCTTATTTAAAAGAAGACCTTAATCTAAAGTATTATTTAATTTTTAAATAAAGGTTAATTAGTTTTTCTGTTTTGCACATCCTCCTATTAATATCTTTGTACATCCGGCACTAAACTGTTTTATTGTAGAGATCACTTACAGTATCTTCTTGATTTTGTATATTCTATATTTCTATCATTGACCTTCTACTTTCCCCCTATGAAAGTATGTACTCTTAATATTGTTTTCATCCAATATAACACATTAAATCAATAACGTGCTTTAACCACTAGGCGGTGCACACAAGGTACACACAGCCATAATAACTTTTTATTATTAGTGTAGGACACTTATGTATGTATAACATCTGAAGGTGTGTAGTTTTATTCATGTTTTCACATAATTTTACAGCATATTGCTATACTATTTCACATGTTTTACTTCTACACATGAATATCTGATTTGTAAAAGAGACAGAAAGGTATATCCGTCATTTCATGGTAAGCTATTGAAATTCTGAATCCATCACCCAAATCCCCTGACTATTCTCTCAACTCAGTATTTACATTCATATATTCAAAGAAAATCAGTAATATCTTTCCTTTTCTATCAGCTGTGCACCGTTATGGTGTAAATATAACCTATCTACGAATTGGATCAAATATAAAAGTCAGCCGAATTAATGTTGATACTGCAAGGAGACGTATTGTGGGAAGAGAAATTGAAGATGTTATTTAATTGCTGATATATTTATGATCCACGTCACGTATTCCGTGGCAGTTCTTCCAGTTTGTCTAGAAGTCTTCTAGTCAGGGCTCTATAAATAAAGAACTGCGGCAGATGTGTAATATTTAATGCAGCCGAACCGTGAATTACAATGCCGTTATGTGATGACTTTCAAAGAGAAAAGCAAGCACACTCGGAATAAAGTATTATTTTCTTTTTAAAAAAAATTTTCTTTTCGGATTTCATATCGCATAAACACCATATCCCGACGTGCATTGCGGCTAAACAATCCAATCACCGAGCTTAAACCATAGCTGAGGATCTTGGGTAATCAGTTCAGTGGCTGTGTATCTGTTTCCGGTTATTTTATTTTGAAATTCAGTTCCTGACGGACGCCAAAAAAGCCAGAGATTATGGAATTAAACAAATACATAAAAACAAGGATACTTGTGTGTTATTGTTGAGTAAATTACAGTGTGTTATTTAGAAAAGAATAACAAATTAGAAGGAATTTTTTTTGTTGAAAAATACAGATTTCAGTATTCTGAGGCTCTGAGCCCCATTACTTTTCCTCAATGACGGCTAAAAAAGTCCGACATTATTAAAAACAATAATCGTGGCTTGATATTGAGTAAGAACCATAGACTGTATATAAAGAACATGTTTTTATGAACCACACAGCTTCCGGTCTTCCAAGACCCGACCGTACAAAAAGATGTGATGCAGGCACGAAACATACTACCAATAGAAATACATTGCTTTTAAAATCGTTCTGTGTGACATGAAAAAAAGGGGAAAATCGTGTTGGAGAACACGAATCAATAGATTAAATGTCGTGACTATAACACGAAATGCCGCGAGACTGGGTTGGTACATTAGCCGTAAGCTCGCCCAGAGGGAGGTGAATTACAGTACGGTGGAAAAGGAGTGCCTCGCCGGTTGGCGGTCAATAAAATAAGACTTCCCACTGTGGGGTCTTCATATTGACCCTGATTAAGCCCTGATGGTTTGCGTGGGGTGCTACGGATACAGTAGCAATAAAGCCAGCGCTCACCGCACTGAGTATGACTTTTCCATGCCCGCCGTACACACACACTCTCCCCCCAACAGCATTACATAACTGTAAAACTCATCATAACTGTGCACATCTTATACTTATTTGATAACTACTATATCCCTTGGTTACTTGAACACATTCTGCAGAGTACTTTTCCCACAATAGTTAATCAGAACTCAGATATATTTGCGTTCACACCAAAAAGCCCCCTGAACTAAATGAGTTCATCAGAACCATTTTTACCCCCTTTTCAGTCCCTGCTAGAGAGCAGGGACTTTCGTGGGAGAAAAAAGTTCCTATGTCTGATTGGCTGGGCGGAATGCAAACCACGCCCCGTAAAACTCCCAAAAAGTGTTGTGAAGCCGCCATTTTATTATCCTCGCATTAGCATTATTAGCATTAGCATTAGCCCAGCGCACAAACGCAGAGAGACTAACTTATGGCAACACAAAAGAAAACATGGGAGCGGTGGAGATAAGGAGGTGTCGGCGTTCTGGCGATTTACTCTGGACTTCCGGCCGGGGACTTCGAGTGGTAGTATACACCGTGAAGTTGTTTGCGGGCTGCCATTAAACTCAAAGCAGCAGAAGAAGAAGAAGTGACGTCAGCAGCTTCATTTGCCTAATCCACCCCCAGGAACTCATTGCGGTGTGAACGCGATCTGCTTTAGTTCATCAGAACTAAAAGAGTTCTGATGAACTGAGTTCTCATGAACTATTGTGGGAAAAGAACTTGGTGTGAACGCCCCTATAGAGTACTGTAAAACACCACTATACACACATACAGACATAGACAGCGAGCAGCTGGTGAACATATAGGGCGCTGAGCAGTGGTGGGAAGTAACTAAGTACATTTAATCAAACATTATATTCTCCACTACATTTCAGAGGCCAATATTGTACTTTTACTCCACTACACTTATTTAACACTCACAGTCAGTTTACAGTTTGTATATGTAATAACACCTGATATGCTGAAATGCAATACTGTACTCCAAACAGTATTTCAAGTATCTGAATTTGGTCAACTACAACACTAAATTGCTCTTTAATTTATAAAAACTGGAAGAAATGACAACTATAATAATCCATTTTGCATAACGAGTACTTTAACGTTTGATAATTAAATAACTTCTTCTGAACTTTATATAGTTCTGAAATGGGCCACTGCGCAGAACGATTACTTGTACCTTTTGTACATAAAGTACATTTTGATTTGAATACTTTTGTACTTTTACATAAGTCACATTTTTAAATCAGGTTTTTACTTTAAGTTGAGTATTTAAAGACCATAGTATTTGTACTTTGTAAAGGATCTGAGTACTTCTCTACCTCCGGCACTGAGTAAGACCATGCTGCGCTGTTTTTACTTCTTATGTAGATTCTATTAAATCTGTGGATTCGTTTTTCTTGTACGTTGCTGTTTTTACTTTTAGATGTCTTATTTATCTTACAGGTTCATGTTGGCCTTCAGTCATGTTAAGTTACTGCCGATAATCAAACAGCATTCCCAGTAGTAGTGCTGTCCCGTCACCTCCACCACTCTTTCTTTCCTACGACTCTGCTCATGAAATTAAAGAAAAGGTTTTTACCATAGGCTGAGTCGGCCGCAGACTCCTGGTTCCGTACAGTTGCCAACACATTAACTGCACAGACAAAAACAACACAGCAGTCAAATGATGTAGCAAAAAGTACATTTATGTCTATCAAATTCTTCCAATCTTATTTACTGTCAGGTTTATATCCCAAAGCATTGCTGCACTTTAGTAATTGACTGACTTTACAGTGTGAAACTTTCATATTACAACTGATATTGTCAGACCTTGCAGGTCTCCCTTGAAAAAGAGATCTATGATCTCAATGGGACCAATCTGGTTAAATAAAGGTTTGAAATGAAATGAAATGAGTCCTGTGGCTGTAGAATGAGTTTATCTCACCATGACAGCTGTCCTGATGAAACAAGTGGTCACCTTCAATATCCTGTTCAAACCCGGCCCTGCACAGAGACACACAGAGAAAGGAGAAAGAAAGAGAGGAATTAATAAAAACGTGAGGCCTAATTTCAGAACATTTCCAAATTCTGAAGTGCTTTCTTGTCACATTTTAGGATAGAGTTTAGATTGTGTTTGGTATTATAGAAAAATCTTTGTAATAATGTATAAATGTGACAACGGCCTCGGGTATTTCTGCTATCTCTCTTAAGGAGGGGCAGCTTGGGATCATTGTTGATGCCAGTTTATGAGCACAAGCTGCCATGAGGTAGTTTATTGTTCAGAGACACCTAGAGGCCCTTCTTTTCTGGAACGTAGGTTCCCTGGCCCACATTATTTTCTATGGACGACAGCTCTAGTTATATTCAGGGTCCATTTTGTCTCGCTGATGAAGAATGTTGATTATTACACTCTGAACTAGTTAAAACCTCGAACTGCAGAAGAGATCTTCAGAATTGGTTTGGCAGCAGCTGTCACCTCGTGGCACAGCACATGTCTTGTCAAATTCTCCGGCCGTAACTTCTTAATAAACCTTCAGTGTTTGCCATCAATTTCCAGCTCTCCCTGTGTCTCTCTGAGTTTTGTCTCCATTGCTCCAGAAGTTTTCATCAGAGTGTGCAGGTCCACAGATTTTTTGAACGGGGCTCCATGCTGATGTCGGTTACTCTGCAAGGGTTTTGAGGAGAAAGGCAGAGATTCCATCTGGCCCTGGGGCCTTCTTAGATTAGGTATGCTTAAAAAGTGATTGGACCTTAGGTGGGTCAGTCAACAGCTTTGCGTCCGGGTTAGTAGCAGGGATGGACTCTTAAACATCTGTCCATTCAGAAGGGAAGTCCTCAATTTAAAAAAAAGTCATTAATTTGTGCTTTTTGCATGGGTCACCAGGGTTAATGATATTATTAGACTATTAGACTTCAGCTAATGTCCCAGATTTTTTTTTAATTCATTGTAGAACATTTCTGCTCAATAAAGTCCTTTAGCTTCTTTTAAACAATTTTTAGTGGCATTTTATCCCCGTTTTTAAAAGCCCCTTGTTGCTGTGGGGAGACGGGTTAGGTTCCAGAGGAGGGGTTATGAGTCCCCCAGGCTGTGGCAGGCACACAACATGCTATCCTCCAGGACTGCATACAGAACCTCCTCACTGTATGTGTTGCCCTCTGCTGTTCTTCATTTCCACATTTCTAATGTAAGCTGTAAAACCTTTTTCTCTCAAATTTTCCATCCTTCCTCTACCTGCATGCCTATATCTCTTCCTCTTTCCCGGGAGGCAATGTTGCACTATTCTGCAGTGCTGTTCCACACTACGTTTGTTTTTTAGAGACTACATTTTAGTTTGATGCTTCCGAAAACCCCTAATATGTCTGGTCTGGATAAATATGTGCTGAATCTACTTGTGGACAAATAAATAGAAAGAGAGCTGAATGGACCTTTCTGTTCAAACAACACAGCAGAATGTCAGAGATATAACAGGTCAATCAAGTGAGCAGAACGCTGTGATGTAGAACAGAGAAGCGTTCGGATCAGAGCATACTCTTAATGAGTTTAACCGGCTAGCGAGGGTAGAACATTACACAATCCCACACCGCTGCATTCAATGGCTTTATATTTATTTTGGTAAGTCATCAACTTGGATCTCTCAAAATAGTCAGTGTGACACAGATTATGAGTGCACTGCCATGTTGTTGTCACAATAACAGCTAACAACAGTCGTCAAATGACTAACAGTTTAATGTTTTGCTCCGTATTTGTGTGCTTGCGGACTGTATTGTGTGAGGCTTTGATGCTAAAAGAAGCAGATCAAGACGAGGGGCTGTGATGTGATCTTCAGTGACGCCAATTGACCATAATCACCAAACTTGTCTAACTTTCCTCCACAAACTCTCCTATCAGCCTCTGGGATTCAACAAACAGCAGTGTTCAGATAAATTATGAATAGGGGTGTAACAGTATCCGTATTCGTCCCGTACTGTCATGGTTCGGACGTCACGGTTCGGTGCATGCAGTCACACGACGAATACGCCTTTTTTTTAAGAGTGGGAAAAAAGTCTGTCATTCAGTGCAGTATCCACTACACTATATATAATCTAGGGGGCGGTATTGCGCCTAAAAGCTGTTTGCCAGCCGCCCTTAAACAACAAATGAAGAAGAAGAAGAAAACAAAACAAAACAAACAAAATACAAGAAGAAGAAAAGTTAGTATTGCGAGTTCAGATAACACACAGGAGCTAGAAGACCTGACCTACCTGCTTCTTTTAAATCAGCTGTGTGGGAACATTTCGGGTTCCCTGTGGACTAAAATAACGAGGGAGTGCGAGTGGTGGATCGGACGAGGATGGTGTGCCGCCGCCAGCGGTGCGGTATGCTAATTGTAACACAAGCCAAACATCCTAAATCCTATCAGAAGGCATCATCCAGATTTGGCAATCACCGGAGCCCGGCAAAAGAGAACAGCAGTTCAACAGCTTCTATTTCGTATAGGCTTCGCCCTCTAAGGCTATCGCTATTGGGTAATCCCCTGCGCACCCGCGCAGCACTGAAAACACTTGTAGTCCACGCCCATCTGCGAGGTGGGCCCCACCTTCGGACTCACTTCCACTTTCATATTTCTCTTTTTGAGAAGAGCAATATGAATATGTTAGTGGCTGACCCAGCCCCATGGTCTGTCACAGTAGTGCGGGAAAGAGAAGTGCACTGTTTTGCCTGGCTGGACCTGTAATTTACAGGAAAGGAGTGCGGGCTACTAATGGCGCATTTCCACCACACGGTCGGCCTCGGCCACGCTCGGTACTGCTTGGCCGCGTTGGGCCTTAACAGGGCCGGCTCACTTCATGCTGCGCTTCCATTACAGTTTAGGAACTGGGGTAGTTACTATAGTAACGCAGTGTAGGCGGAGCCGTGACGTCATCTTCAATGAGAACCCCAGAAAAACAACACAGCCGTTAGCTGTTAGCACTCAGAGCTCACAGCTCCTTATATATGTTCAGAAACTAGACAAAAGTTAAACAAGTACACACCACAGACTGCCTGTGTCATGGTGAGTACAGTCGCTGCTTTATTTATGTCTGTATAGGCCGTTGTTGTGAGTGTGGACGGTCGGAGCATATATTGAGTTAGCTTAGCCAATCTCCATCTAGAAAACACGCATTTTAAAAGGTTTTTCACCTGCCGTCTGTCTGCAGACTTGCCAAAGCATTAATTCATGGTTTTTACTAACCGGTATCAGTATGTTGTTACTTCGGCATCATTTTGAAACGTGTGTAACAATTAAATCACGGTCAAATATGTCCATCTTGTTGTAGTTGTCGCCTCCTTGCCAGCGATTCTCTCTCTAGTTTAGCATACTCAGCCCGACTCAGCCCTGTTTGTTGGCCCCGATAGAACCACGATTTTGTCGGGCCAGAAAAGAGGTGAAAAAGTACCCCCGGGCCGGAACTAGGCCTAGTGGAAGCGCAACCAAAAACAAGCCCGGCACGACACGGCACGCTTAAACCGCGCTCCGCGCCATGGTGGAAATGCCCCATAAGAGGAGAGAGAGAGCTGTGGCTGATGGGCCATTAGGTGTGTAAACCAGCGACGTGCAGTCAGGGGAGGCAGAGCCTCTCCTGCCATACTCCAATGTAACGTAAAAACAACTAAAGAAAAACTAAATAGTAATAATAATAAAATGTCTCCACTGATCTGTGTTGTAAGTGTGATTTATGTATGATTCCAATCGCTTTTTATAGTCAAAATCAGCTAATTTGCCGAGCTCCGCTACAACTACAGGGAGCGATGAGAAGTGAGGCAGGGACGTGCTCTGCCTCTCGTAAGCCCACAGTAACTTGCTGGAGCACGGGCACTAATTTAGCGCGGGCACTTATTTTGTGAGCGTGCTCAAGCCAGTTACTGTGGGGTGAGGTGAGGCACAGATGAGATCTGCCTCACCTCAGAATGCGTCACCCCACAGAAACTGGCTGGAAAGCGGGCCCTAAGCGCATGCCTGTAACCATCTCACTGTAGGTCACCAATGTAATGTTTGTAGATCTCTTTATTACATTTATCCTCGCCATCCATAGTATCTCAATAACTTATTTCACATAGATATGATATTTAGGCTCGCTGGTCTCATCATACAACGGCAATGAAAAAAGCACTAGGGGAGGCAGCCATAACCTCTGCCGCACTGAAGGGGGCGCACGTGAGCCCACAGGTTCTTTTTGCTACTGTAATTCTACGCAGAGACGGTAGACGCAAACAACAAACTAGACTTTTGAAACTACAGGAAGATAAGGAGGACTTTTACAAAAAAGTAATAGAGATTGTTGTCCAGAAGGATCGCATGGACTTCATCTTCAAGTCAAGGTAAGACCACAATTGTAATGAAAATGGGATATATAATATTGTTGATCGGTCTGTTTAAAATGAATCCAAGCATCAGACTAAAAAAGCTTTTGAAAATAACCGAATATTTCGATTAAGGTCAAAATATAATATTTGTAAATCTGACTCTGAAAGAGTCAGTGCCTCACCAGCCATGAACCTCACCGCACGTCATTGGTGTAAACACACAGCATTCAGACTGTTTACAGTGATTTCATGTAAATTCGGCAAACATAAACATATATGATCGTGGTGAAGATGATGATTAAATTAGGATTAAAAATCGAGAGCTGGCTGCATTTCCTCTCGTTCGTTTTTTTCGACTAAACAACATTGTTTTGTTAAATAACAACATGGTGATGTTTTGTAAATGATTACATGTCTCTTATTTAGCACAGAGTATGATCCTATCCGTGACATATGGATCTTAACAAAGATCCGCTATACAGTAGTACCAGACATACTGTACATCCAGTTTACTGTATCGAAGTTGATTTCACATGAGCTCCAGTGTGGAACCCCACTGCACCCCCTGGTGGATCAATGATCCATTGCAGCTGGCTTCACAATAATTACATTTATTTATCACGGGGGCGGTCTCAAGTCAGACTGGGGGCAGTCTCTTGATCACGGGCCGTTCACGGGCCGACCACGGGCCGACCACGGGCCGACCACGGGCCGACCAC
>CALSBW010025268.1:68202-86157 GCA_943590975.1 Lindbergichthys nudifrons | reverse complement strand
AAGATCACGTGACATAGACGCCAGCCATTGGAAATGAATGGTGAAAACAATTTCAGAGGCGTTTTTGTAAAAATACTATGTCCCAAGTTGTGGACCAACGTAGTTATTACACGTTTAGATGTGAGACTGGGTTGGTGTGTGTGGCACGAGCACATTTTGTGAGTGCGCGAACAGTAACGTGGAATGTTGTTGTTAGCATCTGGTTAGCTAGCTATACTAACGGATATAAAGAGCTGTTTCTACACCAAGGTGGAGGAGAGTCCTGAGAGGATCTTATAACGTCAGCTCAGTGAGGTAAAGGACTCTCTGAGTGTTTAGATCATTAACTTTAGTGTAAGTCATCTCGGCGGGTCTCAAACGGTTTGGTCACCATTTATGTAAACAAGTATTTGCGAGGAACACCTTTACAGTATATGATCATTATAGTTATTAAAAGAGAAGAGAATAAATGAAAAACAGGTATGAAATACTATAGGACAGTAACACAAGAATACAGTTTAAAAGGAGAGTGATTAGTAAAATATCCATAAAGAAAAAGTAAATCTGTTTACAGTTCTGTTTCATATGGGTGTTGAGAGATGTATCCATAGATCTCTTCATGTTGCTTTCAAATTGCACCAGATCGATGCTTTTAACTTCAATATTTAAAATAAAATCTTCCCCGGGGAACATGCCCCCAGACCCTCCAAGAGGAGGTTAGGTCCACCCCCCACCTAAAACATGTTCACATGGATAGGAAACTAAATACATTTGCACACTTGTTATATGCTGGCATATGTCCATATGTTCTGTTTGGGTGGTCGTGCCACAACGTGCATGTCTGCCCAAGTCATAGGTGCGCTATAAAATAGCACTACACCCTGCAGTGTGTGTGAAAGACAATAGACTTTACACCATGTTTGTTTAAATTGAAGTTGCGTTGGTGTTTGTGTGTTGGTTGTTGACGGCAGTGTGTGCCCCCCCGTGGTAAATGATTGTCCCCCCATTGGTTCTAGAGCCGACCCTGCCTCACATAAATAACATCTCTGGACTCCGCCACTGAAGTCCTGGTTCACGCATTCGTCACATCCCACATCCACTACTGTAATGCCATCCTCTCAGGCATTCCCACCAAACTTATCAATACACTTCAAAAACCATCTCTGGCTACAAAGAGCCAGACTCCCAGCTCCAACACTGGGCAAACCACCAGAACATTTTCTTTAACAGATTTGACAAGTCGGCCGGTGGCGCTGACATCACAGCTGCTGAAGACCCTGGAGAGGCTGGACACCTTCGGCCCCTTGTGAGACCATTGATTGACCCGCTGCAGTTCGCCTACCGCCTTGACATCGGGGTGGTGCTGAAGTCCCTCTCCCACCTGGAGAAGGCTGTGAGCACTGTGAGGATCTTGTTCTTTGATTCTCCAGTGCCTTCAACACCAACCAGCCTCCGCTCCCAAGATGCAGCTCTCGGGGGTGGATCACCACCTCACCTCCTGGATCCTGGACTACCTCATCAACCGTCCACAGTACGTGAGGACCCGGGAGTGTCAATCAGACACCATCATCAGCAGTACAGGGGCCCCACAGGGGACGGTTCTGGACCGTTTCTCTTCACCCTCTACATTGCAGACATAACCCTCTTCACTGCTACCTGTCACCTGCAGAAGTTCTCTGACGACTCTGCCATCGTCAGCCTCATCTCCAAAAAGGACGACAGGGAGTACAGGGAGCTGATGCAGGACTTCCCCCTCTGGTGCCAGAGGAACCACCTCCAGCTCAACGCAGGGAAGACCAAGGAGCTGGTGGTGGACTTCAGACGGCCCCAACACTCCCCCCCACACCAATGAACAACCAGGGAGCTGACATTGAGATTGTGGAATCATACAAATACCTGGGTGTTCATCTGAACAATAAACTGGACTGGTCGGCTAACTGCACTGCTCTCTACAAGAAGGGACAGAGCAGACTCTATCTGCTGAGGAGACTGAGGTCTGTTGGGGAGCTGGGGGCCCTCCTACAGACCTTCTATGACTCTGGTGGCATCACCCATCTTTTATGGTGTGGCCTGCTGGGGCAGCAGCATCTTGGCTGCTGACAGGAAGAGACTGAACAGACTGGTAAGGAAGGCCAGGTCTGTCCTGGGGGGTCCTCCGGACACTGTTGTGGTGGTGGGAGACAGGAGAATGGCAGCCATGCTGTCCTCTCTGCTGGACAACATGTCCCCCCTCCAGGACACCCTGTATGCACTGTGCAGCTCCTTTAGTGACAGCTTTCTGCAACCGCGGTGTCTCACAGAGAGATACCGCAGGTCCTTCCTTCCTGCAGAAGTTAGACTGTACAACCACCAGTCCCCCTGGTAGACCCCACACAATACAGACTGTGCAATGTGCAATATAGACACTTTTCTTTAAATACTGTGCATAATCACCTTTATGTGGAAACCATCATCATAATGAATATCCCAACAGTTTTACAACACGTTACATTATATATGTCACTAAGTTCTGAAGTTGCTGCGCATCATTTTCAGCCACGGATTTGTACTTACCCACTTATTTGTCTTTATTTGTTATTCTAGTATAACTAATGTGTGCTTTTCTGTATTGTTGGATGCCTTTTTTCTTTTACCTGCTATGTAACTTTTGCTGTAACACTGTTAATTCCCCTGCTGTGGAAATAATAAAGGATTTTTGATTCTGATTCAAATCATCGTCTGCAGCCCGGATCATCAACTGCATCAAATCCTCTGACCACATCACCCCCATCCTCATCCAACTGCTCTGGCTGGTACACCCGGATCAACTACAAAAAGCTCCCCTCACCTGCACCTACAGTACCTACCTGGTCCAAACTAACCAAACCCTGTGACTCACCTCGGAGCCACTTGGAGTCGTACTTGACGGTCCTGAGGACGGGCCGGCCATCCCCAAGGCTGCGGTAGATGACGGCGTCGCTGGCCAGGAAGTCCGTCATGGTGGCCGAGTAGAAGTCTCCGCCTGAGCAACAGCTGCAGTTTAATGTTCATGCTGAGAACTATTCTGACATACTAAAATTAAGGAATTTCTTTGTTTTCCCATATACTAATATGAATTCAACCAAAATATTTTGCTTTGTGTATGATTGTGCATGACATTGTAATTTTTCTGAAAACGTGTTGTCGAAGATTTGTTCTGGTCTGCAGTAATTTGGAACTATCTACATACTCCCCAGTCTTGTTGAGTTTTGTTGTTAAGGATTTGTAATGCTGTACTGTAAATACCTATATGAAAAATCCTTTAAATCACAAATGAATTCCATCTTTTATATCTGAATATACCTGTACCCAAAAGTGCAGAATACCAGAAAAGCACTCATAATATGGGTCATGAGTTTTTTCAGACAGTCACTTTGGACTCACCAGCAAACAGTCCCACATTGGACTGCCCAGACTCAAAGGGACAGCGGGCCTGACCCACCACTTCCTCCCCCACCTGCTCCAGGGACGCCATCTGACAGGAGAGAGGAATGCATCACAAAAGAAACAGTCATGAGTTCAAATGTAGAATTGGTCATGGATACCAATTTGAATTTGAAAGCCATATCAAAAATATGAGGAAAAAAAGATATCCAGTGGAGGAAATAAGTATTTGATCCCTTGACGATTTAGTAAGTTTACCCACTTACAAATAGATTAACAGTCTATAATTGTAAAGGTAGGTTTATTTGACGAATGAGAGACAGAATATTGAGAAATGTACATCATATAAGAGATATAAAATTATTTTCATTTAACTGTGGGAAATAAGTATTTGATCCCCTTGCAACCAACAATAATTCTGGCTCCCACTGGCCAGTTACATAAGTCCTCTTCCTTTAAAAAAAGTACTCCTAATATGAACTTGTTACCTGTATAAAAGACACCTGTCCACAGAATCAATCAATCAGATTCCAACCTCTCCACCATGGGCAAGACTAGTCCCCTTTTCCACCAAACCGGTTCCAGAGCCGGTTCCGGGTGAGAACCTGATTAAGCTCTGGTTCTTCCTGTTTCCACCACAGCGGCTATAAGCACAGAAAACTGGTTCTTATCTGGCCCCACTCGGCTGCCCGGCAAGAACCAAGAACCAATACTTCACGCTTACATCGGACGGGGGCGAGATTAACCTGAGCAATAACAGTTCATGGCGAGTACGGCAAATACAAGTTCTGACAAGCAGTAGCGCTGAGCAAAGTGACTAGAACGCAACCACACACTTGTAAAAAAAACACACTTTATAAAGTCAGGCAACACTAACCAGGCTTAGTGTGATTCTGTTTATTTGTACCTTACTTTGACCATCCGTTCGCTGTTATTGATCATTTTGGAGAGCAGGCAGACGTTTTGTTTGTTATTATAGCAGCTATCGGTTGGAATCAAAACATTGGCTACACAGGTTGTCATGTCCGACTATCAAAAGTAGAATCATAATGAAAAATACGCCGGTAAAATGTGCCTGTAGAAAACGGCTTATGCCACAACAGGATAGCAACAAGTAGTCAAAATAGTCAGATTAGCATTGGTTGCTATGCTAACATCACCCATTTTATACCAAAGAAACTTTCATAACAGCGTTGTGATGCCAAACAGCGTCAATTCATACTAAAACACATTCACTTATAGGGGGGGGGGTATGAATCAGCTGCTTTTGTGACGGTCAGACAGTGAATATTTCCAGTGGACGCTGCCGGGAGTTAACGGTAGACTAAACTCTGCCGTGAGTTAACGGTAGACTAAACTCCGGTGGAAGAGCAGCACTGCAGCGGTCGGCAAATGCTGCTGAACCACATTAATAAACAATGAACCACGGCACTCTGGAGAAAAGTATAAGGGTTGAGAAGTAGTTATTTAATCTAATCTGGCTTCGTATGATTAAAAGCAACACGATTATCGACCCGACGCAGTCCGCCATTGTTGTTGTTGTCAGCGGCGTTGGGGAGAAAATCAGCGATGCAAACGGTGACGCCATGACGCAGCACCTGTCGGGCTCTGAGCGGTGGAAACACAAGTGATGCTACAGAGAAGAACCAGTTAAGCACCAGAAAAGCACAAGGACGGTTCTTGAACCGGAACCGATTTGGTGGAAAAGGGGCATAAAGAGCTGTCTAAGGACCTCAGGGACATGATGCACAAGGCTGGGATTGGCTACAAGACCATCAGAAAGCAGCTTGGTGAGAAGGAGACAACTGTTGGTGCGATTATTCAGTAGAATAATGTGTGTGTTTCTAAATGTAAGTAACACAAAATGACCATCAATATCTGGTCTGGGGCTCCACACAAGATCTCACCCCGTGGGGTATTGATGATCATGAGAAAGGTGAGGGATCAGCCAAGAACTACACAGGAGGAACTTCATAATGATCTCAAGGCAGCTGGGACCACAGTCACGAAGAAAACTATTGGTAACACACTACACCAGGGGTGCCCAACCTTTTTTGAACCGAGAGCTACTTTTAAAGTTGCCAGTCTGCCGAGATCTACCAGTCCAAATAGAGAGGCGTAGCCATTACTGACAGCCTACTACCAGGTAAATACACACTTCTACTTGTATAAAACTGACCTTTGTACGATGAATACTTCATAAAATACTGCAGATCCTTTATCTTACCTCTTTCTAATCTACACACACACAAGTATTTAACTGAAGTTACACAACAGTGCTGTTGATACAGAGTTGGAGTTTATTCACACGTCACATACTACAGTGAGTAATGTTTTCAAGAAACATTGAACAGTGCTGCCACATATGACACAGGAAAAAAAGAAAAGACTCTGAACCCTTTCTTTGCCATTATATAAAAATAGTGTTGCTACAAAAGTATAAATTAGGCTTACCAATAAGACAACTCAGATCTGAAGCTACACAGGAATCTGCTGCCAAAGTGCAATAAAAAAGACTAAATTAATAGAATCAAACCCTTTTTTTTGTTGCATTTTAGTAGAGTATAAAAAGAAATGCCTTTAAAATAGGATGCAAGCAACAATAGTTTCTTAACCTTTAGTTAGTTTAGTTAGTTTTTTTTTTTTTTCGAGCGTGTAAAACCAAAGAAAATACAAATGAAACAAAAGGTGATACAGACATGATACAGTACTATACAAATGAATGCAATAACAAAACGAAACATTTCATTAATAATTGAATAATCTGTAGTATAATTGTCTGATATCAATAAACGAAATTATTACAATTCCTGAATTGATAATAGACTATAATCAATTTAATGGCGCGTTTCCACTACACGGCCTCGCTCGGCCTCGCTCGGTATGGCTAGGCCTCGTTAGGACTGGCTCACTTTATGGCGCATTTCCATTACAGTTTAGGAACTGAGGTAGTATCTATAGTAACGCAGTGTAGGAGGAGCCGTGACGTCATCTTCAATGAGAACCCCAGAAAAACAACACAGCCGTTAGCTGTTAGCACTCAGAGCTCACAGCTCCTCATATATGTTCAGAAACTAGACAAAAGTTAAACAACTACAAACCACAGACTGCCTGTGTCATGGCGAATACAGTCGCTGCTTTATTTATGTCTGTATAGGCCGTTGTTGTGAGTGTGGACGGTCGGAGCATATACTGCGTTAGCTTAGCCAATCTCCATCTAGAAAACACGCATTTTAAAAGGTTTTTCGCCTGCCGTCTGTCTGCAGACTTGTCAAAGCATTAATTCATGGTTTTTACTAACCGGTATCAGTATGTTGTTACTTCGGCATCATTTTGAAATGTGTATTACAATTAAATCACGGTCAAATATGTCCATCTTGTTGTAGTTGTAGCCCCCTTGCCAGCGATTCTCTCTCTAGTTTAGCATACTCAGCCCGACTCGGCCTCGTTGTCTCTGGCCCTAGACCCACGATTTTATGAGGCCAGAAAAACTGTGAATTAGGACCCGCTAGCCGGTACTAGGCCAAGTGGAAACGCAACCAAAAACGGGCCGCTGACGTCACAGCCCTCTTAAACCGTGCTCCGCGCTGTAGTGGAAACGCGCCATAAGTTTGCATTCTTATACCATTTTGTACAATAATTATAATGAATAAATTCAAACAAACTAAAACTTTCAGCTGATTAATAACGGTATCTAACTTGAGTTTTTATTATATCAAAAACCTGTTGAAATGCTACTGTTATTTTTACTGTCCCCAAAAAGCGCGTCGGCAGCCTCCAGGAATGCTTCTTTCACAACTTCGCCGTCTTTGATAGACTTCATGCGTTTCGCAAGAACGTCGACTGACACGATAAGATGCTATGGTAGCAGCCTTGCTCTTGTTGTTGGGCCTGGTGAAAATGGACTGCTGTGCATTTAGCTGTCCTTTCAGGTCCCTCACCTTTTGGGAGCGTAGGGCAAAATTAGGAGGGAATTCCGTCTCGTAGCGTTTGTGCACTGTTTTGAAATGCCGCACCCTTCTTCGATAAAGCCACGCTCGCATTGCAGATGAGACAGATGGACTTTGAATTGGAATAGATACAAACATAATCATCCTCCCACTCGGAGTGAAAATGATATATTTTGGGCTTTTTTGCTTCTGCCATAATTGCGGTCTTGTGTGTGTGCGGACTGTCATTCCCGCTGACACGGACAACGTCAGCGAAATAGTGCCCGTGGCCCACCAGCCACGCCCCGACACATGGGGTCACGCCGGCCAATCACAAAGCTTTGATGCGTTCAAGTGCATTATTCTGGCACAGGAAGATTATGTTATAGGACATTAACGATAAAACAGAATATTGTTGTTCTATTTTTAGACACATCTCGCGATCGACTGGTTGGGCACCCCTGCACTACACCATAATGGATCAAATCCTGAAGCGGCCCGAGGCCCCCCCCTGCTCAAGAAGAACATGAAAGGTCCGTCTAAAGTTTGAATGAACATCTGAATGATTCAGAGAAGGCTTGGGAGAAGGTGTTGTGGTCAGATGAGACTCAACAAGCCATGTTTGGAGGAAGAGAAATGCTGACTATAACCCCAAGAACACAATGCCCACCGTCAAGCAGGGAGGTGGAAACATTATGCTTTAGGGGTGTTTCTCTGCTAAGGGCACAGGACCACTTCCCTGCATCGAGGAGAGGATGTACAGGGCAATGTACCGTAAAATCTTGGCTGATAGCCTCCTTCCCTCAGCCAGGATACTGAAAATGGATGGGTCTTCCAGCAGGACAATGACCCTGAACATATGGCCAAGGCAACACAGGAGTGGCTGAAGAAGAAGCACATGTAGGTGATGGTGGTGCCTAGCCAGTCTCCGGACCTTAATCCCATAGAAAATCTGTGGAGGGAGCTGAAGCTTCGAGATGCCAAGCATCAGCCTCAAAACCTTCAGGATTTGGAGAGGATCTTCAGAGAGGAGTGGACCAAATACTTATTTCCTACATCCATCCATCCATCCATCCATCCATCTTATCCCGCTTTTCCGTGGTCTGGTCGCAGAGGTAGCAGTTCCAGCAGAGAGCCCCAAACTTTCCTTTCCCTGGCCACATCAACCAGCTCTGACTGGGGGATCCCAAGGCTCTCCCAGGCCAGCGAAGAGATATAATCCCTCCACCTGGTCCTAGGTCTACCCCTTGGTCTCTTCCCAGCTGGACGTGCTTGGAACACCTCCCTAGGGAGGCGCCCATGGTGGCATCCTTACTAGGTCCCCGAACCACCTCAACTGGCTCCTTTCGACGCGAAGGAGGAGCGGTTCAACTCCGAGTCCCTCGCGGATGACTGAACTTCTCACCTTATCCCTAAGGGAGACGCCAGCCACCCTGCGGAGAAAACCAATCTCTGCCGCTTGTATCCGCAATCTCGTTCTTTCGGTCATGACCCATCCTTCATGCCCATAGGTGAGGGTAGGAACGAAAATGGCCCGGTAGACAGAGAGCTTTGCCTTCTGGCTCAGCTCTCTTTTCGTCACAACGGTGCGGGAAAGCGACTGCAGTACCGCTCCCGCTGCTCCGATTCTCCGGCCCATCTCACGCTCCATTGTTCCCTCACTCGAGAACAAGACCCCGAGATACTTGAACTCCTTCACTTGGGGTAAGGACTCATTCCCTACTTGGAGTGGACAGTCGATCGGTTTGCTGCTGAGAACCATGGCCTCAGATTTGGAGGTGCTGATCCTCACCCCAGCCGCTTCACACTCGGTTGCGAACCGATCCAGTGAGTGCTGAAGGTCGCAGACCGATGAAGCCATTAGAACCACATCATCTGCAAAAAACAGTGATGCAATCCTTAGTCCACCGAACTGCAGACCCCCTCCCCCACGACTACGCCTCGAAATCATATCCATGTATATTACAAACAGGATTGGTGACAAAGCACAGCCCTGGCGGAGGCCAACCCTCACCGGAAATGGGTCCGACTTACACAGCTCTCGCTTTGGGAGTACAGAGATTGGATGGCCCTGAGTAGAGACCCCCTCACCCCATACTCCTGCAGCACCTCCTACAGTAACTCCCTGGGAACCCGGTCATACGCCTTCTCCAAGTCTACAAAACACATATAGACCGGATAAGCGTACTCCCAGGCCCCCACCAGGATCCTTGCGAGAGTAAAAAGCTGATCCGTCGTTCCACGACCAGGACGGAATCCGCATTGTTCCTCCTCAATCTGAGGTTTGACAATCGGCCACCCCCGGGGCTTTGCCACTGTGGAGTTGTTTGACGACCTCAGTGACCTCCCCCCGGGAGATTGGTGTTGATCCCCCGTCATACTCCAGCTCTGCCTCTACCATAGAGGGCGGAGTTGTCGGGTTCAGGAGTTCCTCAAAGTGTTCCTTCCAATGCCCTAACACTCCATCAGTTGAGGTCAACAACGTCCCATCCATACTGTACACAGCTTGGATGGTTCCCTGCTTCCCCCTCCTGAGGTGTCGGACATTTTTACAGAACAACTTTGGTGCCGCCCGAAAGTCGTTTTCCATGTCTTCTCCGAACTTCTCCCACACCCGCTGCTTTGCCTCGGCCATGGCTGCTGCCCTTCGGGCCTGTCGGTACCCTGCAACTGCCTTGGGAGTCCCCCGGGATAACAAATCCCTGAAGGCCTCCTTCTTCAGTCGGACGGCTTCCCTGACCACCGGTGTCCACCAGGAGGTTCGAGGGTTATCACCCCTTGAGGCACCCAAGACCTTGAGACCACAGCTCCCCGCCGCAGCTTCGGCAATAGAGGCTTTGAACACCGCCCACTCTGGTTCAATGTCCCCACCCTCCACAGGAATGCCCGAAAAGCTCCGCCGGAGGTGTGAGTTGAAGGCCTCCTGAACTTGGGCCTCCTCCAGACGTTCCCAGTTCACCCAATTACACGTTTGGGCTTACCAGTACTGTCCAGAGGCTTCCCCCTCCACTCGACCCAACTCACCACCAGATGGTGATCAGTGGACAACTCTGCCCCTCTACGAGTGTCCAAAACATACGGCCTCAGGTCCGATGATACGATAACGAAACCGATCATGGACCTTCTGCCTAGTGTGCTCTGGTACCACGTACACTTATGAGCATCCTTATGTTCGAACATGGTGTTTGTTATGGCCAATCCATGACTAGCACAGAAGTCCAGTAGCAAACCACCACTCCGGTACAGATCCTCCCAATCACGCCCCTCCAAGTGTCTCCATCATTGCCCACATGTGCGTTGAAGTCTCCCAGCAAGATTAAAGTGTCCCCTTCAGGAGCCCCATACAGGACTCTCCAAGAAGGCTGTATACTCTGAACTGCTGTTTGGTGCATAAGCACACACAACAGTCAGAGTTTTCCCCCCCATAACCCGCAGGCGTAGGGAGGCGACGCTCTCGTCCACTGGGGTAAACTCCAAAAAAGAAGCACCCAACCGGGGGCTTGTGAGTATCCCCACACCCGCCCGGCGCCTCACACCTTGGGCAACTCCGGAGAAGAATAGAGTCCAACCCCTATCCAGAAGTAAGGTTCCAGAGCCGACGCTGTGCGTAGAGGTGAGCCCAACCAGATCCAACTGGTAACGCTCCACCTCCCGCACAAGCTCCGGCTCCTTCCCCCCAGAGAGGTGACGTTCCACGTCCCCAAAGCCAGCTTCTGTCGCCCGGGTCTGGTCCGTTGAGACCCTCTGCTTTCACTGCCACCCTTCTGGCAGCGCACCCGACCCCATCGCTGTTTCCCGTAGGTGGCGGGCCCTCGGGACGGAGAAGCGGAGGTGTTGCCCACGTTGCCTTTTTGGGCTGTGCCTGGCCGGGCTCCGTGGCAAGCCCGGCCACCAGACGCTCGCCGACGAGTCCTCCTTCTGGGCCTGGCTCCAGAAGGGGACCCCGGGCTTCCTCCGGGCCGGGTATCCTCACTTCGTGTGTCGTCTTTCATGAGGTCTTTTGAACCAATCTTAGTCTGGCCCCTTGCCTGAGACCAATTTGCCATGGGAGACCCTACCAGGAACACAAGGTTCCAGACAACCCAGCCCCCAGGTTAATCAGGGCACACAAACCTCTCTACCACAGTAAGGTGCTGGTTCTTCAGAGAGGAAGAACTTATTTCCTACAGTTAAATGCAAATCCATTTTAATCTTTTATATAATATCAATTTCTGGATTTTTTTGTTGATATTCTTAATCTCACTGTTAAAATAGACCTACCATTACAATTATGGACTGTTCATTTCTTTGTAAGTAGGCACATTTACAAAATCTGCAAGGGATCAAATGCTTATTTCCTTCACTGTATCATTAATTTAGACATATTAGGAACTTGTTAACAATAGAAGCATCAAAAACATATTTGCACGCTAGGATTTTCTAACATCTTCATTATGGAACAACCTGCTGATCCCAGGCCCGTAACATTACAACAACATTAAAAGTTCAAAGTTGTATTTGTATCTTATCTTATCTGTATCTTATCATTTTGTATCTTTTATTTTTGTTAAATTGATGGAGTTTAAATGTAAATATCATGTTAATTATCGGTTACTTATTAAAATGTAATTATAAAAGAGAGACTTTAGAAACGTTGCAAATCGCTGTGTTTATGTGATACATGTTAATGTGTGTGCATTTACATTGAACTAAGGGGAGGGACAATTCCAAAACAACAAACACCTCCATTGGACTCCTTTGTTTACTACCATAACATAGTGACATAATTATGGAAGACTGGCACTTATTTTGGCTAGCAGCAGTGGCTCAGTCTGTAGGGACTTGGGCTGGGAACCGATCCAGGACTTGGCATGGGAACCGAAGGGTTGCGGTTCAAGTCCAAATCGGACCAAAAAAATACAGAGTGTGGACTGGTAGCTGGTGCCAGTTCACCTCTTGTACTGCCGAGGTGCCCTTGAGCAAGGCACCGGGCTCCACTTTGCCAACTCTCCACTACTGCATGTATTTCTGTTGGTGCATGTTCATGTATCTCAAGACTGTGTGCCTCCGATGCTGTATGGAGTTCCCTTTCATATCCAGGGCCTTTCTTATTTTGTTTTATATTCTCAGCATAGCATCTTATTTAAAATGCCGGTGATAATGTCATTGTTGTGTTAGGCAAGCTGATAGCTCTCTGATGATAATTCTTTGTCAGCCTGCAGCTGTTTTGATTATAACACTTTGTTAAGAAGCTACGTTAGCTGAATGGTTAATGCTTCCTCACTGAGGATCTTGAAACTACAGCATCCTGAGTGTTCGAAATAGCTCTTTAATGATTTCCTGCTCAGTACAAGCTGATTTTATTTATCAAGCAAGCAATACAACAGCATCTTTACAGTGCTTTTTATCTCGTTTTGGATCCAAACTCTTAAACAAAAGGAGAAAAGCTCCTCATATACGGGTGCATGTTTCAAAGAGCTAGGAAGCTAAACAGGGTTAGCTCCTGTCACTCTAACCCTCAGCGCTGCAGCAGCATAAAAAGGGACTACGATTGGATTGACACCCGAAATAGTGTTTTTTGTCAAGGCATGTGTATGGTTCTGAAGAGGTATCGAGCTGTCTGACACTTTCAATTAGAAACTGAACCAGTGAAAGGAACGCTGGCAGAATAAAAGTGTCCTCGTCCCTGAGACATGCCTCTCTGCGGGATAACTGACGCTAGTGATGAAGTTATTGGATAATCAGAAGGATAGCAATAGAACAAAAACACACACATGTGAAAACACACACATGCACATAAACATAAAAACACACCTATACACTCTTGTTGTTATTACATTCTGTGAAGTAAATATATAAGCTACATCTACTTCGTTTATTGTTACAACAAAACAGCAACATATAAATGAATAATAATTTCAATAAAGTAATAAGAACAGTATGTTCTTACTATTTCAGTAGTAAAATGTACCATGAAAAAATAATTATTTAAATAGGAAGAGGAAACATTTTAGTATGTTGGTTTGCGTATGTAATTTATCCTGAATTTATTTCGGTTTAGTTTTTTTTCTCGAGAAAAGGATGGTCTGCAGTGTATTTCCTGTTCTTCTCCGTTCAGATATTAAGACAAAGCATTACAAGAGAATAGATGTGTATGGAGCTGGGGAAAGAGTCTAAGACAGGGGTGTCCAAACTTTTTTCACTGGGCCATACTTTCTGAATTTGCTGAGGGCCAAATAAAAATGGACACCCGTGGTGGAAGATAATGTGTTAGAACAGATGTGGGGTATATATTCAGAGTGCAGCCTACCGCAGCACTGACAGTCACTTCACCTTGTAGTTCCTGCAGGTGGGGTTGAAGGCGTTGGTACCGCAGGCGAACAGCGTCTCGTCATCTCGCGGCACCAGCACTTTGACGTAGTTGTAGCACTCGTCCTAAAACCCAACAAACAAAAAAAGTGTCTTCTACTTTTACCTATAACACTTATTGATCACGACTGTCAGGGTTGGAACTAGGGCTGCACAATTATTCCACATCTTGTTGTAATTGCAATATGGTAAATATGCGTTTAATATCGTTTAGAATTAATTTTGTGGAACTGCACAGATATGCTGGCCTAAACATCGTATTGCTATAGACTTACCTTATTTGTTTGGTAAGGAAACAAATTGCACTATGATCAATTTAATGTATCTTTCAAAGCTAGTGAGAAGGATGATTTGCAGATGAAAGGGACTCCGTGCTGCCTCTCACATCACCAGATGCTCTAGTTTGTTCTGCTGCTCAGATATTCTGCAGTTTGTCAGCCGTCAGCTTTGATGCTGCTCTCGCCATTTTTAGGGAACGATGCTTATGTGAGTCAAAACCAGAGGAGCGGCACAGATACATCTGGGATGTATGACATCTGGGATGGGATGAAAAATGTCTTACCAGAGAGGCTAAGAAGTGTGAAACTTCTGACTAAGAAGAGACCCGGCTTCAATTACCAAATTGCGAGCGGCTACATGACGTGGTGTAATACCAGCTGCGTATCATATCATATTGCAATTCAATATCATTACATTTAATCAGAATTAGGTTTTTTTTCCAAATCGTGCGGCTTGAGATGAAACACTAGTTTACAGAGTCTCTGCTGTTCACAAATAGCAACATGTGTAAGATGATTTCATCTGCATATTTAGCATTTTTTAAACCATTCGTCCATAAATACTCAAATTAAACTGTATGCAGTATAAGAAAACCGGACATGGTAGAGGAACAGGAAGTTATGAGGTAAAAAGCCAAAAGGGGTGGAAAGAAAAGAAGGGAAAAGCAGAAGAAACTCACGCTATTCTTTCCTCTGACCGTACACTTGCTGACGTCTTCAGATCGCCAAGTCAGCTTCTGAAACACAGAGTACAGCACAGATCTGAATCTGACAGGATATTAACTTATTCATTCACCGACATTCACAGACAGACAATAAGAGAGTATAATTCTACTTGTGATTGTGATTTTTGATCACAAATAAAAATGAATCATGATGAGATGTTTGAGTTTCAATCAAGGTTAACATTTGGTCGCCTGAAGTGGCATTGCATCTCCTTTTAGTAAGCGTCAGCTGTGTTGTTTAATAAAAGCTTTTCATCCAGTGGTAAAATACACTTTTAGAGACATTAATTATTCAAAAGAAAATGTAGAATTTGTTTGTGTCGGAGGAGAGCTATGTGGATAACTGCTCTCTGACTGTAAAGACCACAATGATGGTGAAGGCAACAACTCCCCATTGATTTGGTTTGGAGACACCTAGTGGCAGAAAATGACTTATTCTGTGAGTAGCCTGGTCCTGTCTCAGTTGGACCTGTTATACCTGAAACATTAAAAACATTTCTCACACAGAGAGGGAGAATGAAATGCAGAAGGTGGACTTCAGTCGCGCTGCTGATGTCTGATCACTGATAAATAAAGTCACATCTCACTTCAAAGAGCTGCTGGAGGCACAATAGACAGAGGCCCATTACCTCAGGTGCCACCCTGTAACCTTCACTGTCTGTGATGAGGAAGAGGTTTGCAGATGAGAGGGACTCTGTGCTGCCTCCCACTTCACAAGATGCTCTGGTTTGTTCTGCTGCTCTGATAGTTACTGCTTTTTCTGCAAAAGATATTCTGCAGTTTGTCAGCCGCCAGCTTTGATGCTGCTCTCGCCACTTTTAGGTAGAGATGCTTACAGTATGTGAGTCAAAATCAGAGGAGCAGCACAGATACATCTGGGATGTTGGTAGATTTTAGCCACTGTGGTTATCGAAACGAAGCTTTGTTAGTCTTTTTGTCCACCAGAAAACATTTCTTACCAGAGAGGCTAAAAGGTTTGAAACTTCTGACTAAGAAGATACCAGGCTTCAATTACCAAATTACAAGTGGCTACATTACGGTTGTGTAATACCAGCTTCCTCCCACACTTTAACCTCGGCTCAACTAAAGAAAGTATTTCCAGTCTGTGAGAAAGCGTCTGACACTCAGGAACTCAGACAATTAGCAGACCTAAGTCGCCAGACAGAGGTTCAGATGAGAAAAAGGCTTATGTGAAATAAGGCTGTAACAGTACACAGAGGTCATGGTTCTTTGACATCATTTATGCATCATTTTAAGCCTTAATATAAGTTAAGAAGATTAGTTGTGAAAAAATTCCCCCCCTCACAGTTGTCATGAACTTAACTATACAGAATATATATATATTTTTGTTAGGATAGTTCATCAACTAAATGGTATTCCTCGATATGCCAAAAGGATGAAGGTGTTGACCCTGAATGGTGAGGGCAGATCATTGCATGCATCAATCTACATACTGTGTATTCTGCATGAGGAACCATGTTGGTTTGTCATGAACACACTGACCCTTACAGCACTGGTCATGGTGAGTTAGCATGATATAACATTTATAGCCACGCAATTCATATTCAGAATCCTTTAGTATGGCTCGGGTCTGTGTGCATCCGTTAACCTTTGAGCAGCTACTGTAACTCCACTGACACAGATTAAAATAGGAAGCTTCTTTAACCTCTGTTTTAAAACAAAGTATGAAAAATGATATCAAGTGTTTGGTTTAGAATTGTAATTACTGTGGAGTTTCATAAATGCATTGCTTAAAGGGGACCTATCATGCAAAATGCACATTTGTACGTCTTTTATACATGAATATGTGTCCCCGGTGTTCCAGGGAACTCACCAAGTGTCAGAAAACACAACCCTCTCTCTTTTCCTCCATACCCAAATCTCTAAAAACGGGGCTGCAACGGATCTGATACAGACTGGTCCAGATTTGAACATTCTCTGACGTCAGGACGGAGGAGCTCCGCCTATATGGCCAACTCTCCACCTATCAGGGGAATGAGAGGTTGCTGTGGCATGGTAACAGCATGGTAACATGACGCTCGTAACTCGGCCCCCTCCTTTGCAGGGGGGCGTGGTCAGCTGCAGCGCATGCAAAGACAGGGTGGAGGAGAGCAAAATAGAGCGAAATGAGGCATGGCTAAAATGCATGATATGTTTGGTATTTTGAAAAATAAAACTTATAAATATACCTTATATAGGTATGGCCCTACAATATATTATTCAAATATAGCATGATAGGTCCACTTTAAATAGAAATAATCATCTAGGAAAACTTTTTTTCTGTGGTTTAGAAGTTCAAAGCTCCAGCGTATGTTCAAACCCAGAGGTGTAACGCGTCTCTCACAAATCTGTTTTCAAGAAGCGAAAAACACAGAAATAATCAGTTTATTTTATAATATACTCACCAGCTGAGGGAAAAACTCTTCTGAAGCTGTCGTCAGGTTCACTGCAAACACGTGATCCCTACAGAGGTCAGAGCACAGGTGCACTCATCAGAAGATCTGGTAGAATAAATGTTGTGCTCAGTGTGCGGCTGCCTGTGTTTCCTGAGGGCTTGTTTTTGTCAAATCCAGAATTTAACCCAAGTATCATACTGTGTCTTTTATAGGTTTAGGATCCAGATTCGATTCACTTCTAATGAAACAAGTCATTTTCTCAATTTCCAGAATGCATTTTAACATTCAAAGGAAGAAAACACTGGGAATTGTTGATATAGAGTGGCACAAACTCAATTTCATCCCCAGCCACAGCATTATGGTTACCCTCAGAGGGTTAGGGTTAGGGTTATCTCAGCCTGTCACTCATTATTTCAGAGACGTTGAAAGGGTTTGGATAGGGCTGGTCGCAGTGTGTGAATGCAGGCTGTGTCACAGCGTGATGGTGCCGATGGTCCCCTTGATGTGTAAGTTGGCATGCAGGCTCTCATTTCGAGCCATCATTTAATCTTTAACCTTCCCTCTGCATCAGCTTTTTTTGGATTGGACATTTTGGTACTGTTAATATTCTTACAACCAAATCCCTGCTTTGAGTGCCACTGCTGGAAACGGACGATATTAAGACGCTTCAGTGCACAGGTCCCTTTGTTATTGAAAGTGTACTTCTGTAAAGCGGCATAGAATAGTGTGAAAGCAAATTATTATCTTTGCAAGCTGTTATGGGTGAGGTGCTGGGCCATGGGTCTTAAGGTTGACCTTCTGTAAAACTGATCCGTCTGGCTGGTGCTGCAGAGAACGTCTCGATTAGAGCTTGTGTGTGTGTGTGTGTGTGTGTGTGTGTGTGTGTGTGTGTGTGTGT
>CALSBW010025268.1:11788-32309 GCA_943590975.1 Lindbergichthys nudifrons | reverse complement strand
ATCTTAACAAAGATCCGCTATACATTAGTACCAGACATACTGTACATCCAGCGTAATGTATCGAAGTTGATTTCACATGAGCCCCAGTGTGGAACCCCACTGCACCTCCTGGTGGATCAATGATCCATTGCAGCTGGCTTCACAATAATTAAATGTATCTATCACGGGGGCGGTATCAACTCTGACTGGGGGCCGGCTCTTCATCACGGGCCGATCACGGGCCGATCACGGACCAATCACGGACCAATCACGACCCTCGCGTTTCAAACTGTCTGAAATAAGACGCTCCATCTGTATAGTGAAAACTACCCTTGGATGATGGTAAGGTAGACTAAAAGCTTTAGGAATCCAAAGTACAACATATAATAAGTACCCTGTATCAAGATTGATGCAAAACAAGTGACATTTGACCTTTTTAGAGAGGTTTAGCCAAAAACACTCCATCTCTGAGGTGATTTGGGTGGAAATGTTTTTTTTCTTCATATCTCTGGAACCCATTGGTCGATTTTGATGGTTGACAGCTCTTTCTGACCGTTAGAGCCAATATAATCGAAGGGGGAGTCCCCCACACACACTCATTGTGAAACAAAAAGGTGGGGGCTTCGCGCATGCAGTTTTGCATCAGAGCGAACCTATCTCTAGCTCTGACATCTGGAAACGGAAAAGCAGTTTTATTGCTTATGGATCATTTCAAAGGGACACAGACACATTGGATTGACCTATGGATTAACTTCAGCAGCGTTTTTATCGTTTTAATGCCATTGAAGACCACTTTGGAGAGACTACAGAGCCAAGGTAAGAATGTTATCATTTTTAGCTACCTAGCGTCACCTGTTTTGATGTCTGTTTTTGTTTATAACGTCGCAAATTCGTATAATTCAGTGATAATGAGGGTACCCATCGATTCTGTCACCTCACGATGTGAATCCATGTCATAGATGTGGAGGAAAGATAAATAATAAGGTTTTGTGAGTGATTTTCGGTGCAGTAATCTGTTAGCATTTTTCGCTCGCTGCTAATTAAGAGGCTCAGTGTTAGCATTGTGGGTTTTCTTTTGAAAAAAAAAAAAATATGATCAGTTAGATGAGTTTCTTCCCGTTACATGGATATAAAACATTCATAGTTTATTAAATGAACATGTCCTCAGACACTTTCCTGCAAGATGTTGCGGCAATGCCCCGGTACCGGGGTCTCTCGGGCTTAACAGGTTAAACCATACACCCCAGCACGTGGTGAATTGTCTTTGAATTCAAACTGGACTTCAAAATTAAACGTATCTGCTATCATGACTGACACCCCCCTTCTAGGTCCAGATTTATATGAGGCTGAGAAGACCTGATTGAAACCCCTTCTCTTAAAGGTAGGGTAGGTAAGAATGGAGAAACCAGCTCGAGTGCGCTAAAATTTGAAACTACGCAGCCGAGAAAAATCTGACCATTCCTTCAGACTTCCTTACAGAGCCCCTCCTCCAACACACACGAACGTGCACATGACCAATGAGGGCACGAGATAAGTTTGTGCACGAGATGGAAGGCTGACAGGCAGGTAGGCCATCCAGTTATTTTAGCCGGCTAAAATAACTGGTCGTGCTTTTTACAGCGCCACGGCTTCCACAGATGACATTTCTTTATGTATTTATTGTCAAAGCATTTAATGTATTCATTGCTATCGGGATGTTAAGAGCATTCCATGGAATATAACAAAAAGTGTTTCTGAAGTGAATTACCTACCCCACCTTTAAGTTTAGCATGGTCTGGTTCTGACAAGTGTGTTTCTTGAAGAAAAATAACTCCCGCATTCTCCCTTTGAATTTTACCCAAGATTGTACTCCTTTTGGTCAGATTGAGAAGGCCATTAACATTGTATGATACTACTTTAATCAAACCTGGCATTATTGCAATACTTCTGACATCTCAAAGGCTACCTTACCCCTATTGCTACACAAACACATAAAATATCCCTTAACTGAACACACACTTTGGTACTTAAAACACAACATTGAAAACAATAACAAAAAGCTGACTCCCTGAACTGGGGTCCTGTCTGTGACCCTGTTGGAGCCGTGGTGTTTTGACGGCTCAGAGGGATAACCTTCCTCTCCCACTAGGGGTAGAGGGCCCTCTGTAGGTGGATGTAAGCGGCAATGCATTGCAGTAACACCCCCCAATATTACAAGCTTAACAAAACAATTTAAATGCCACTCTAGAAGACAGAGTATAAGAGTTGCTGCCATGCCGTTTTAATTATCTCCTCCTTGGTTCGGTGGCTCGCAAATTTGACCACTATCGATCTCGGCGGCGCGTCTGCGGGCGGTTTGGTCCCCAAAGCCCGGTGTGCCCTTTCTATCTTCAGGTCCGAGGAGGGCGGAAGATCCAGATCACGTCCAGGTTCGCCATGTTTCTCTCCTCACGTTGCCCTTTGGTGTCTCGCTGGCTAAAGCTAGCGCTCCCGCTAGCGCGCCCGCTAGCGCGCCCGCTAGCGCGCCCGCTTGTTACTTGTTGTTCACGGCATGCTTTCCAGGAACTTTATCGTGGTTTGATTTCTTCAGCTGGCTTTTAGGCGTCTTATGTGCCCCAACTATGATTTTAATAAACTGAAAACACTTAAGAGCCAAGTTACAGGAGCTTTAGATATTAATTGGGGGGGAGCTTTTAAGTTAGTCTGCTACCAGCATGGCCACTCAACCGGAAGTCGTGTGAGAGTCTTTCACATGTATATGTGAATAACTTTGGATTTCATGTGTGTGTGAGAGCGTTTCATATGTGTATAAGAGAGATTTTTACATATGTTTGTGAATAACTTTGGATTTCATATGTGTGTGTGAGAGCGTTTCATATGTGTATAAGAGAGATTTTTACATATGTTTGTAAATGATTTTGGATTCAGTTGTGTGTGTGTGAGTGTTTCACATGTATGTGAATGGTATTTCTGAATAATGTCCCTAACGGCCCCTCATAAATACATTGCATATTTTAGAATTCATGTTTTGATACAATTGGATGAACAATTTAAATAAATAAATAAAAACTAAAGTGTACAGCTGAAGTTGTCTGTGGGTTCTTTGAGTATTTTGTACTTAAATACATAAAAAAGAAAATATTGGCCAATGAGTTATTTACAAATATATTTGTTGATTTCAATATTCATGCAATTAAGTACTTTTGCATCAAACTAATTTGTTTGTTAAACAATATTTTTAAAGGAGAGGTGTCATGCTTTTCCGGTTATTACCCGTCCCCTTGTGTGTTATGAAGGTTTTTATGCATGTAAATGGTCTGCAGAGTCAAAAACCCTCAAAGTACACCCTGTAGGGAGTAAAACTCTAACACAGAAAAGACCTCCCCAAAACGCCTCGTTGGAGATTTCTCATGTTCTTCCTGGACATTGTGACGTGTGAACACCCAGTAGCCACGCCCAGAGCTATGACGCGATACGGTCATGCCGTACCCGGAACGAAATGGACTAATCCGTGGAGCCGATACGTTACGTCCGCGGAGCCGTTACGTTAAGCCCCCGCTGATTGGTCAAAATTGACCAATCCACGGACTTCCTCACACACACACACTCTCTGCTGATTTCTCCTCCCTGGCTGCAGGCTGATAACAGACAGTTGGGATCGCGGCGAAATTCTCTCTGCAGACCCATTCTCACAACGTTTATCAACCTTTTTCTATACTCAATATCAAGCCACACTTATTGTTTTTACTTCGGCTGTGAGTTTGTGTGTGCTCAGGATGAGCTACGGCTATTGGGCCAACTCCACCAATCAGGAGGAGACCGCCACGGCCATTGCCGTTCGAAAGCGCTGGAGACGCTGTATTACATATGCCAGGCCAGTAGATGGTGCTTTTCTCACTGAATCTACCCCTGCACAAACAGAGCTAGAAATTGTCAAATTGAGCAAAATGAGGCATGGCTAAAATGCATGATCTGTTTGGTATTTTGAAAAAAAAAAGGTATAAATATGCCTTATTATTATATGGTCCAACACTATATTATTCAAATATAGCATGATAGGTCCACTTTAAGTTAGTTGACTTACAGATGTAGCAGCTAATTTAGGACAGTTTGAAACGCGAGGGCCGTGGTCGGCCCGTGAACGGCCCGTGATCAAGAGACAGCCTCCAGTCTGACTTGAGACCGCCCCCGTGATAAATAAATATAATTATTGTGATGTCGCCTGTGATGTCGCCTTCTGTCCTGCCAGTGCTGGCAGGAGATGAATTACAATGTTGAACTCGGACTTCATTTTAAGGACATTTCGGCCAGGGGTGTAGAGCTATATTTGTTTAAGCACCGGATTGGGAAAACAGGAGAGTGTGTGCACTGTGCACCAATCTGCCTTGATCTATGAATTCATGTCCGTGACACTCACAGTATCTGCTGCCCACAGCTGTTTTATAGAAGTAACTGTAATCAGATTACTCGTTTTTCAAATGTAACGCGAGCTGAATACAGTTACTTGATTTTTGTATTCTGATTACGTAACGCCGTTACATGTATTCCATTACAACCCAACCCTGGATATGAAGCCAATAGAATAAATCAACACCCAGTAGTTCATTCTTATCGATAGCTCATACATGACATTTCAAAGGTCTTTTATCTTGAAATGTTACATCAGAAAGTCCTGATATTCGCTGACTGACTTTCTCAGTCTGAAGTGGAATGACTCTTTGATTATGGACAGTTCCCATTAAACAATAATCAAAATATAGATGGACAATAGATCTAATTTGAGATTTTAAACAGCATACACTAGTTATAAATGTTTATTTTTACTGTCGGCCGGGTCACTCATTACTGGATCAGCTGCTGCATGAGACAGACACTGACGCTGTCAGAATAGAGGGAGGACAAAGAGAGGCCAGGCTTCGTGTATTTTATTATTATATATAGTCGTTATTCATTTGTTTTAAAGCTCAATAAATAACAAAGAAGACCTTTGACAGGCACTTTTATAATTTTGTCCGGAAGATTTAAACTTTAACACACGTTGACCGGCGAAAAACTCTGCCCGGTTCCCTCGGCCCCCACCACGTTGAATAAACAGAAGGCTTCTTTTGTGGAGGAAGTTACAGCGCTACGTACAGGCTCGGCATATGTACTGCAGCTTTTTCCAGCGGTATCCATACATCTCTTAATTTTGCCCTCAAAGTGCACCAGATTGATGCATTTAACTTCAATATAAAGAAAAACATCTTCTGTTGTAACAACCATAACATTATAAATAGTAACATAGCTGAACATGGTATTGCACATTTAGCTTTCAGTGTTACTGACCTGAGATGTTTTTATTACATGAATTAAGGTGACTGAGGCTTTTTAACAAAGACTTTTCAGTGTCCCACATTTTGCACAGAACTGTCCCACATTAGGAAATGCAGATTGTCTGAGACAACTTGGCACTAGGAGTAATGATATGTCTACCATTTCTTTTATGAGTGTAATATCTGTATTTTCTCTTTTGGTTTGATTAGGACACATCCTGGGGATTGTGTTTACAAACATTGACCATACCGTTCACCATCCCCCACCCCCCTACTGTATGTTGATTTTTGACTTTGTTTGCCTACATGTAAATGGGTAGCATTGCCTATATGCATTTGAAAAGAAATAGTACCCCCCTCTGAGTGACTACCTGTTGACTTCACATCTTGTCACAAACCAGGGACTTTACTTCCTGATTTTTGGAAGACAAGACTGACCCAAGATACCTGTACATAGTGGAAAGTGAAATTGACATAGGACTCAATCTTTTGCTTCACATTGAGGGGAAGAGGCATTTTCCCATTGGTCCCAGTCCAGTTGGTTCTTTTCACCATTCTCCCATATGTTACAAATGGCGTGATGGCCATGAAAATATTAGCAGCATAGATCTTTATGCTCTTTGTTTTTATTTATTTATTCATTTATTTAACAGGGACAGTGCACATTAATGAACATTTCTGTAAATGTGCCAGAGTTAGCCAATAGGCTATTTTTCATCTGTAGTCCCTGGACAGATTTTAAAAGTCAATCTAAAACACATTTCATTTTAAACAAGTAAATACAATACATTTAAAACATGCAACATACATTACTGGGATACTTAAATAAAACAATTTAAAATACAGAACATTAAAACAAAACAAAAGAACATGTTAAAACATGTTAAAACACAGGCAGTGGGTTGTAAGGAGCGGAAGATTGGGTCAGTGTTGGCAGAGCTGATTCCTCACTAACCATATTTTGAGTTTTGATTTAAATAAAGTGAATGTGGACTGGTCTCTGATTGGAGATGGGATTGAGTTCCATTGCTGAGCAGCTTTAACAGAAAATGAAGACTGACTGAAATAACTTTTTCTGAGTGGAATAATGCAATCTCCTCTCTCTGCACCTCTTGTTACCCTAGTTGCAGTTGTGCGTATGTTAATAAACTGTCTAAGAGGAGGTGAGGTAAGGCCGTTGACAATCTTGTAAAAAAGGCAAGCATTTGCATGTTTACTGAGGTTTTCCCAGCTTAGCAACTTGGCACTAAGAGTACTGATATGTCTACCATTTATTTTCTGAGTGTAATATCTGCATTTTCTCTTTTGAAAAACGAAGTCTTAGTTTGGCCATAGTTTGGCCACTCATTTTTAATCACACACGTCTCCCCATCCCATTCAAATTCAAATTCTTGACTGAAAGAACAGTGTAGACTACAGTACATGTAAATGGGTGGCATTGCCTATATGCATTTGAAAAGAAATAGTACCCCCCTCTGAGTGACTACCTGTTGACTTCACATCTTGTACTGTGATCTGCATGCACTTATCAAAACATTTAATTAAAGAATGGTGATATACACAGTATATGCTGTGATGCAGCACTTCAAGTCAGATCATCACCCTTAGCTATTTTAATTACCTCTCAAACTACCTAAACTAGCATTTCCTATATGCATTTGAAAATAAATAGTACCCCCCTCTGAGTGACTACCTGTTGACTTCACATCTTGTCACAAACCAGGGGACTTTACTTCCTGATTTTTGGAAGACAACACTGACCCAAGATACCTGTACAAAATAATGTATCTGTGTACGTGTTTTACTGTACTGTGATCTGCATGCACTTATCAAACATTTAATTAAAGAATGGTGATATACACAGTATATGCTGTGATGCAGCGGGAAGAGGAAAACACACACTTCAAGTCAGATCATCACCCTTAGCTATTTTAATTACCTCTCAAACAACCTGAACTAGTTATAAATGTTTATTTTTACTGTCGGCCGGGTCACTCATTACTGGATCAGCTGCTGCATGAGACAGACACTGAAAATAATTATCATCTGAAATTAATCATTATGTTATTAGTGTTAAATACATATAAGTATTTTTACAGCTTGTATTTAGAAATACACTGTTGTAATTATTGATGCATAAATGTGTTCATCCATTCAATGTGGCATCTGCTATAATGGGGTTAATGTATGATATTACTTAATAATACAATACACTATATAATATATGATATGATAACATTTTAATTTGATTCATTTCTTATTTCATAGTTTCTCATCATTATTATAACAGTTGTTTCATATGAGTGTTGAGAGCTGTATCCATAAATCTCTTAATGTTGCCCTCAAAGTGCACCAGATTGATGCATTTAACTTCAATTTAAAGAAAAACATCTTCGGTTGCCAAAGTGCTGTACATATAATAAAAATACCCCACAGTAAAGACACTTTACAGCAAATACAACAGCACAGTTTGTTCAGAATATCAGTATGAGTATGAGCACCCTCTGTCCTTAGACCCTCACATCGTACAAGCAAAAACTTCCAGAGAAAAACCCACATTTCAAAGGGAAAAAAAGAGCAACAGAGGAGGGGTCCCTCTACCAGGATGGACAGAAGTGCAATAGATGCCGTGTGTAAATCGAAGAGATAATACATTTTACAGCGTAGGTAGACCGCATGACAAATAAAGAAGTGTAATGTAAACATTTACATTATTATTATGATTATTTAATATATAAAGACTATATATTATTGAATTACAAGATTAGATATACTTTATTTGATCTAAAATATTGATGTGTTCAAATGCTCTTCTAAACAAAACTGAAAGTCCATGAAAAGTTGTCTTTCTGTATTTGTGAATGAAGCGCCATCTCCTGGTTAATTCCTGAAATTGAAAATCTGGCAACGCCCTCTTGGAAAATAGTGGGGGGGCTTAACATTCCCAGATGCTGGTATTAGGCAGGTAGCAGGCAGGTAGCAGGCAGGAAGCTGTAAGCTGGAGTCCTATCGGGAGTGCTACATCTGTAAAAATTGTGTGGTAATCAGTTTCCAAATAAAATTTGAGTACTCAGAACTAATCTGGTTTTACAGTGTGTTCAGATTCAGACACAGCTAAGGAGAGGCTTCAGCACTGGTCAACACAACCATGTGAGTGAAAGGGTGGCGCAGTGGGTTAGTGCGCTGATCTTCGACTCAGAGGATAGCAAGTTCGAGTCCCACTACAGTCAGCATGTCGTTGTGTCCCTGGGCAAGACACTTCACCCCAAATTGCACCTGTGGGGATTGCCCACAGTATTGAGTATGTAAGTCGTATTGGATAAAAGCGTCTAACAAGTAACATGTAATGTAATGGTTCAGGAATGAGTCTTAAAACCCAGGAATTAGTTAGCATTTTACTGCTTCCAGTTTTCTTTTTTTTTACATTAGATGCCTGAAATAAGGTGAAGAGGTGTTCACATTATCTTCTACAACTAGAAGAAAACGTTGCTAGCAAGTTTCTAAATGGGACTACCTAATGTCATTACGGCTGTTACGTGCCGTGTTGTGTTTGTGTGTGTCTCTCTCCCCCTCTTCCCCTGATTGTCTCCCTCCAGGTGCAGCCTCTCCCTCAGGTGCTACCAATCCCCAATCTGGGGGTGTTTCTCAATCGCGAGTACGCTTGCTTGGTAGCACATGTCTGCCGAGCATCTTGCTTCAGAAGCGAGGCAAGAATACTTCCTGGCATTCGGAAAACAAAGAGTGGAACAGGCTAGCAAGTGTGCAGGTGTGCGTCATATGAGAGGCCCCGCCTTACATTTTCCGTCACAGATTTGGGGAAATTGGTCCGTGCGCAAAGCATTGTGGGGATTTTAAGACCGCGGAGTCTACTCATGTGCAGCCTCGATATTTCTCCAAACGGAGTACGCCGTGCTCGGTAGATTTCCAAGTATGCTGGAGATTGGAACAGTACTTCGGCAGCACTCGATGACGTAGTATGCTTGAAATAGTGGCTCTGCAGCAGCTTTACTCGCGATTGAGAAACACCCCGGGCCTCCATAAAGGACCTGAGGAAGGATGCAGTCTCCGGGTGTTTCTCAATGTCAAGGAAGGATGCTCCAGAGCCACTATTTCAAGGATGCTACGTCATCGAGTCCCGCCGAAGGACTGTTCCAATGTCCAGGCTCCTTGGAATTCTACAGAGCCCGGCGTCCTTCGTAGCGAGAAATTTCGAGGCTGCACATGTGTATCCTCTGCGGTCTTAAAATCCCCACAATGCTTTGCGCACGGACCAATTTCCCAAAATCTGTGGCGGAAAATGTAAGGTGGGGCCTCTCATATGACGCACACTTGCTCGCCTGTTCCACTCTTTGTTTTCTGAATGCCAGGAAGGATTCTGAAGGAAGTGACTCGGAAGACATGTCTTACCAAGGAAGCGTCCTCGACATTGAGAAACACAGACTTTCTCCTTCTCCTCTGGCTGCATGGGTGCAGCATGGTGTCTCTGTCTCTGTGTGATGCCTGTTAGTTTAAACTAGTGATGGCGAGATGAAGCCTTATGAAGCTTTGAAGCTTTCCAGCCAATTGGTTCGCAAAAGGGTTCATCTCATGAGGCTTTATCATAGGCTTCATCTGAACACAAACCCCCTGTTGGTCAAAGTGTGTAAAACAGGCAGATTGGACATCTCAACAGTGTGCTCGATCTCATACCGAGTTCCCAATGAGTAAAGCCTTAGAATAACTCTAAACAACGAACATAAAATCCTATTTTCATGTTAACAATATTGTTTTTATTCCAGTTTAATGATTGTGATTGAAAAGCCTAAGGAGGCTGGTAAACATTGCAGAGGGATTTGTATTCCTTAATAATATTAGTAAACTTAACCATGTTGTAGCCTGAGAAAGGCTAAACCATATCAAAGACTACATTTATGAACTACATTATCTAATTTAGCTGTAGCTTTTATAAACAAAACAAAATACTTATTGACGAGTCGTTGAACCAGGGACCCTGCGGTTGTGAGTCAACTGCTTTCCAGCTGAGCCACACATACTGAATCTACCCGAAAACACTGCATCCTATTTATTCCTGTATTTATTCATTTATTTATTTATTCATGTTTTTATTCCTACATTTATTTATGCTTATGACATGTTCCGACCTCTATATGTGACCTGCGCTATCAAAATCAGTCGCATTGACCCGAATGTGATGTGATGCGCCGGTGAAGATGGCCGCATCGTCTTTTGGCTCCTCTCCAACTTTGCCCCTTTTCGTATTTTGTACATATTTATTTTACTTTTGCCGTTTTACTTTTAACATGGTTCGCAACATGCAAGCCGACCGCACCTACTCTGCCATACAATATAGCAGAGAGGAACTTTTTCAATTGCGAAACTTCATGGACAATAATAACCCTCCGACAGACAATGGAGATTCGCCATGGCTACCTGTTGCTGTTCTACCTGAGAGAGGCAAGAAGAAGACAAAGCGAGGGTGCCGGGCCGGGCTGCTGGTCAGACTGAGGAAACGAGAGAATCGACCCCCTCTTCCGAGTATTCTACTGGCTAATGTTCAATCCATTGAAAATAAGCTAGATGAACTCAGAAGCCGGATTGCTTTTCAACGGGACATTAAGAACTGTAACGTGTTAATTCTCACGGAGACTTGGCTCAACCCCGCTATCCCGGACTCCGCCATTGTTCCTGATGGATTCTCTATTTTTCGTCAGGACCGGACTGCTAACTCGGGGAAAAGTAAGGGAGGCGGTGTGTGTGTAAGGACTAATAACAACTGGTGCTCAGATGTGAAGATTATTTCTTCGGACTGTTCCGCTCATCTAGAGCATCTCATGATCACATGCCGGGCTTTTCATCTGCCGAGGGAATTCACATCTGTTGTGATAACAGCAGTGTATATCCCGCCGCAGTCGCTCGCCGACAACAACACGGCACTCGATCAGCTGTTTGGTATTATTGATAAGACCGAGACTTCACGGCCAGATGCGGCGTTCGTTGTGGCCGAAGATTTCAACACCACCAACATGAAGAAGGTCTTGCCAAAATATTATCAACACATCAGCTGCCCGACGCGTGGGGGAAACATACTGGACCATGTTTATTCCCCTTTTCGACATGGATATAAGGCTCTCCCTCGCCCTCCCTTCAGCAAATCAGACCACATCTCTCTGCTGCTGCTGCCTGCTTACAAGCAGAAACTTAAAAGGGACAGACCGGTGACAAGGACAGTACAGCGATGGAGCGAGGAGTCAGATTCAACACTGCAGGATTGCTTTACATCTAAGGATTGGAGTGTGTTTGAGGACAATAAAATCACACACACACGGACACTGTCATCTGCTACATTGGGAAATGCATCGATGACGTGATACCGAAGGTTTGTGTACGAACATTCCCAAATCAAACGCCCTGGATAAACGGCGAGGTGCGCGGCAAGCTGAAAGCGCGCACTATCGCGCACAGAGATGGAGATTTGGAGGAGTACAGGAAATCTAGGTATGATCTCCGGAGAGCAATTAACAATGCAAAGAGACAGTACAAAGAGAAGGTGGAATCTGAATTCAAAGGCTGTAAAACCAGGAACATGTGGGCGGGACTAAGAACAATGAAAGACTGCAAAGGAGCAGCGGGGGGTGCTGCGGGAGTGTCTGCGTGCGCATCTCTCCCAGATGAGCTGAACAGTTTTTTTGCACGCTTTGAGAGCAGCCGGGCTGTGGAGGCACAGAGGGACCAGGAGCTACCCTGCCCTTTAGTTTTAAACAGGGCAGATGTGTGTAAATCCTTTAAAAGGGTTAACCCACACAAGGCTCCTGGACCTGATGGCATCCCTGGCCGTGTTCTCAGGGTGTGTGCAGTTCAGCTGGCAGAGGTGTTCACAGACATCTTCAACAGGTCCCTGCTGCAGTCTGTAGTCCCCACACGTCTTAAACACTCCACTATCGTTCCTGTCCCCAAAAAGACAATAATCACCTTGAATCATCATTCAATTGCATTTCAAAGAGGTAATTAAATGCTCTGTTTTCGCTGTCTACCTTCCTCTTTTTTGAGCACGCCATTTGAAATGACTCCGACTGTTTCTCTCTTCTTGTCTCGTCTCTGTGTGTGTGTTTTAATCTATCGTGCTGAGTCCCAGTCTTCTCTGATGTTACACTGCAACCTGCCTGTGAGACAGAGTCCAACCACACACTCTGTCTGTCCAACACATGTCCTGCAATACACATGCTGCAGCTGCCCAGCTGCTCACTGTTTGTAAAAGTAAATAAATAGTATTTTCATTTCAATAATGTACTTTCTTTACCCTGCTTCATAAACAATACTGACATCCCTGTGCTCCTCCGAGTCTGGGGGTCCGGGGATGTGAGGACAGCGCGAAGACAGACAGGGAGGCTGCTTTACTTCATAAAGGAAATGGCGGTCAATATTAACAACACAGGAGCTAAAATGTTTAATAACCTTCATTACGTGTTAAAGAAAGAACATAAGAAAGGTTGACAAAGATGAGGCTGTTAAACGGGCAGCGGAGCCGCTGTGTGTAGAAAGAGAGGGAGAGAGAGAGAGAGAGAGAGAGAGAGAGAGAGAGAGAGAGAGAGAGATAGATACGAAGAAGCTGATACGGAGCATAGAGAGAGAGAGATACGGTCCGCGGGGCTCAGCCTCCGCCTCCTGTCCTCACAACTTATTATTCACCCCGTGACAGTACATAAAGCGGCGAGATGCATTTCCTTAGGAATCGACAAGCAGAACCGAAACTAACATTTATGGGCTAAAAACGTCACTTGTCCGTCGGACACGTCAATGGAAAGATGTATTTGTCCGATATTATAAATAACACGTCCCGGGCGATCGGACGTGTGCTTTTTCGCACACTGCATGTTGCCGCTCACATAAAGTTAGCTGAAATTAACCAGCTAGATTTCACTGTTTCTCGTTTTATTTTTTTCTCATGCTGCGCCTCCCCTGAAGCTCTCTGGCGCCCCCCAAGGGAGGCGCGCCCATGGATGTATAATAAGAACTGGATACAGCGTGGGAGGCGGGGCCTCATTCATTCCTATTAGAGTTGCTCATTCGCGCATGATGATAAAATGGCCCAACTTTTGAGAGAGCGAAACGTCACAGATTACCCGGCATGCCTGAGAAGTACCCGTATGTGTGCTCATAGCGCATGCGCAACTTTAACCATACCCCCCAAAATGCTCGTTCACATCAAGCACGTCAATTTGCGTACACGTAACAGCACCGCACGTTCATGACAGCATGGCAGTGTGAGAAAAAGTTTTTAGAGAGTACTTGTCCATGGACAAGTGAGTTTGGCAATTTACTTGTCCGAATACATTTTTCACTTGTCCAGAATGGACAAAAATTGGGGCCACTGGAATCTTCTTCTTCGCCAACGTATTTTACATTTTCCCACGTTTTTTAAGACACCGCTAACGTAAGTGAGCGGTAAGATTTTACTGCATCACACATAGGGTTGGGTATCGTTTAGATTTTAACGATTCCGGTTCTGCTTTTCGATTCTGGTTATTTTCGGTTCTTGATTCCGGTTCTTTGAGAGGGTAAAAATAAGTCCCATGACAAACTGGGAGAAAAACATATTTATGAAAACATTAAGTCAAACCTGTATTCCTATTTACAAATCACTTCATACTGTTTAATTTCTTACGGTTATTGAATACAATTATATAAAAATAATCTCTGCATTGTTTAGTTAGTTCTATGTGGTGCAGTTTGAGAATGTACAATTGGCCCAGTCTCCTCTGTCTCACAGGCAGGTTGCAGTGTAACATCAGAGTCCAACCACACATGTCCAACACATAGGCCTAATAATAATAATAATAATAATACATTATATTTATAGCCTATAGGCCTAGCGCTTTTCTACAACTCAAAGACGCTTGCATGCACCTGCAATACACATGCTGCAGCTGCTCACTGTTTGTAAAAAAATAGTATTTTCATTTCAATAATGTACTTTCTATACCCTGCTTCATAAACAATACTGACATCCCTGTGCTCCTCCGAGTCTGGGGGTCGGGGGATGTGAGGACAGCGCGAAGACACAGACAGGGAGGCTGCTTTATTTCATAAAGGAAATGGCGTCAATATTAACAACGTAGGAGCTAAAACGCTTAATAACCTTCATTACGTGTTAGAGAAAGAACATAAGAAAGTTTGACAAAGATTAGGCTGTTAAACGGGCAGCGGGTCCGCTGTGTGTAGAAAGAGAGAGGGAGAGAGAGAGACGCTGAACTGCACCGTGCAGCGATCAGATGATCCGGAGCAGAGAGAGAGAGCTGCGGTCCGCGGGGCTCGGCCTGGGCCTCGCCTCCTGTCCTCACAACTTTTATTATCAATTGTTATTTGTTCCTACTCGGAACCGAATTTTGCTTCCCAACCCTGCCACTGTGCTACACGTCCCGCACCGCCCGGCCCCGCCCCGTCTAACAGTACAGAAAGCGACAAGCAGAACCGAAACTAACATTTCTAAACGAACAATGGCGGACACGGACAATTTGCGAATGAGTTCTGCCTTTTGTAAACTGAATTTATCAATAATTTGTCAATAAATGAGGGCTAAAAACGTCACTTGTCCGCCGGACAAGTCAATTGAAAGATCTACTTGTCCGACATTGTAAATAACACGTCCCGGACGGTGGGACGTGTGCTTTTTCGCACAATGCATGGTAATGGATTGTTATTATGATAGATTTGATATTAACGAGGCGGCAGTTAGCAGCTAGCGGTTAGCTAGTAATTATGCTAATTTACACATCAATCGTTATGTACTTTTATATTACGCTGTAACAGGATCTAGTGATATCCAAGCAACAGAGCTTCATTTAGCATGAAATAATTATTGCACTGTGTATATATATATATATATATACATACAGTGCAATAAGCTTCTTAGTGCAATAAGGAGCTACAGGGACGTTAATCTACGTCGGTAATATTAACTTGATTTAATACAACATTTACGGTACAAGATTTAATTATACAGCCCATGTAGTATAATATTTTACAAATGATGAATTACAGCAAACATGTGCAATATATCCATTATTACAGCTCCGTGGGATGGCAGTAAGGCGATATGGGTCCGTTCTTGTTGTGCATCCATGGGTAAAGATAAACGCATGTAGTGCTGAACACGTAACATGAACGTGCCGGGCGGCGCGGTCCCGTGGGTTAGATGCGCGTTCATAATGCAGAGGGAAATAACTCACAGAATAACGTTATTAGCACATTTTTACAACTTGAGGAACGAATGTTTTTAATAAGGGCTATACAAGTATTCATACTGGGTAGTTTATTTAGTTTAAAAAAAATTATCCAACGATTTACAGACCACTCTTTCCCCATGTAAGTCAATGGGAAAAAGTGTTTCCAGGCCTGGCAACCAAAAGGAAGTGTAGTACCGCCGTTTGGCCACCACGAATATTTTCATCTGAGTCCGGCGCACTTCCTGGGGGCTTGGGCGCGCCTCACACTTTGAAAACCGCTGCTCTAGATGACAGGAAAGGAGCTTTGAAACTTCCTTAATAACCTCCTTTAGCTTAGGGAACACGGGACCTTCCTTTACGAAAGGAAAAGGAGAAAATGCTGTCCCACAATACGTTGCGGCCGCAACATTTACCATTACGGACACTAAATGGACTCTAAATAACCCCAATGAATAATCACAATCCACCACACCTTGAACTTTATGTATATATGTCATGATGTATGTCTTTGCCCTGTGCTGTGTGTTGTACTTTTTATTGTCTGTTTATTGTATGTTGAATTGTATGGAACAAGCTGTAATAATCTGCACTGAACACGAATTCCACCAGCCTGGCTGTGTGGTCATTAAAGATTCTAATCTAATCTAATCTAATTACACAACATTCGGCCGTTCACGGAAACAACCGATTATGACCGAGAAATGATATCAGGAAAAGTGACGGTGCTTATTCAGCATTTTACAATTTATGCCATAACTTGCCAAAGTACTTTGTTTTGCACGTTCAACACTATAATAATCAAAAGTTACTTTTTTACTGAAATTATCAGATAAAATCAAGTCACACACACACACACAGGATTAGAACAAAAGGCTTGGATTTGAAGGAGAACATAATGCGACATGCGGCAGGTTGGAGGCTTTCACAGCCACGCGGCTAATCTTCCTGCTGCGATAACATTATTCTCTCCACTTCCTCCTCAGCGCCCGCCCTACGCGGCTCACAGGTTATTGTGCATCAAGGTTAACACACACAATAGACAGGACTGCTGACAGGTTCAGAGACGGGAGAGATGGTCAGAGGGAACAATAGCGGACAGAGTCTAGACTGGGGGGGGGGGGGTTATGGGAAACTCTGGTTTTGGTGTTAATCCTGGTTTATATTTTAGAGTGGTGTGAACCTTGACTTCCATGGCAGGATCATGTATTTAACAAGGAATGTCCAACACAACAGATGGACATTAATCTGATAATCTGTAGACAATGTCTGTTGAGCCCCAGCAGTATGTTCCTATATGGTGATGTGTAATGCTGTACATCAAACATAGTAAAATAACAGAAGGAAACACAAACAAGTCTTTTATGTTCATATTCCACACAAAACTGTCATTAGTGTGTAAAACACATTTTTTAAGAAGTACAGAATATTGAAAAATCATCCAGGGCTGTCATGATTTTGTTTCTAAAATGAAAATTGCTTTCACTCAAAAGCAGCGACTCTGAGCAGCGTGACTTACTGCGGTACAGCTGTTTACTGTATCAATGTTACTTTTTGAAATAAATAGTACGTGTAAGTGATGAGTCCACTAACAAACAATATAATCATCTATTTGAAAATCAACTATTCATTTAAATCAAAAAATCTAATCCTCCTCTGCTCCCTCAGATTCAATTTACCCCTGTCAGTCATTTTAGATACAATAATTCATCAAGGCACTTTAATAACAGCTGATCCATGAAGTGAAAATAGTTTCAGCTCTATATGTATAAGATCATAGTAAAGACAAAAATACCTTGTCCGCTCTAAGGTAAAAAACATTTATGTGCATCAGATACTTTTATAACCTTATGATCTCAGATTTATTTATACAGAAATTATACTTGTATGGTTTAATCTCGCATGACTCTACATCGGCTGGATATGAACAGCACATAAATGTTTGACTGCCTTTTAAAAACAGATAAAACAAACTGTAAAATCTATTCTCCATGTAGAACGCTGGTAAATGTGAGTTTAACCTCTATTACACCCTGTCACTTCCTGTTGATCCTCATTCTGAAGTGAGCTCTGCAGCACTGATCCATCCTGCAGCCTCACTCTACCTATGATGCGAGAAAGCATCAACGTAGACATGAATAACTCAATATCCTGCCCATAATTGTCCAATAATTGGCAGAACAATCTCCTTCCTGAAGTGACGGGTATGTTTCACTCTATAAGAAAAACACATTCCCGCAGCAGGCAGGTGACCTTCGGAGTGACTGCATTATTTTTCTCCGTCGTGAATGAAATGTTCCGACACATCAAAGTGGGTATTTTTGCTCCAAGAAAGTTCTCTCTGTACTCTCCCGGGTCAGAGTCTGATCAGAGGGTCTTACCTGGTCACATGACCCTACTGTGATTTGACCTCCAGGATTTACAGAGTAGTAATGGCGGAGGGACTCCAGGATATATATTAGGGCTGCACGATTTGGTGAAAAAGTAATATTGCGATTATTGTGGACAATATTGCGATTTGCGATTACGATTGCGATTTAATCAACAAAGTGTAATATGTACTTGCTTGGTCAGGGAAAGAGCAAAGGGTTAGGGTTCAAAAGCCCTGGATAAACGGCGAGGTGCGCGGAAAGCTGAAAGCGCGCACTATCGCGCACAGAGCTGGAGATTTGGAGGAGTACAGGAAATCTAGGTATGATCTCCGGAGAGCAATTAGCAGTGCAAAGAGACAGTACAAAGAGAAGGTGGAATCTGAATTCAAAGGCTGTAACACCAGGAACATGTGGGCGGGACTAAGAACAATGACAGACTACAAAGGAGCAGCGGGGGGTGCTGCGGGAGTGTCTGCGTGCGCATCTCTCCCAGATGAGCTGAACAGTTTTTTTGCACGCTTTGAGAGCAGCCGGGCTGTGGAGGCACAGAGGGACCAGGAGCTACCCTGCCCTTTTGTTTTAAACAGGGCAGATGTGTGTAAATCCTTTAAAAGGGTTAACCCACACAAGGCTCCTGGACCTGATGGCATCCCTGGCCGTGTTCTCAGGGTGTGTGCAGTTCAGCTGGCAGAGGTGTTCACAGACATCTTCAACAGGTCCCTGCTGTAGTCTGTAGTCCCCACACGTCTTAAATACTCCACTATCGTTCCTGTCCCCAAAAAGACAATAATCACCTGCCCTAACGACTACCGCCCAGTAGCACTCACCTCCATCATAATGAAGTGCTTTGAGCGGTGAGTCAAATCCTTCATCACCTCCTCCCTCCCTGACTCTCTGGACCCCCTGCAGTTTGCCTACAGAGCAAACAGGTCCACAGACGACGCCATAGCCCTCACCATCCACACTGCCCTCTCACACCTGGACCCGAAGAACAGGAACACATATGTTAAAAAGCTGAGGGTTAGACTAGGGTTAGACTAGGTTTCTTTTTCAGAAACAAGTCCTGTTTCTCACTTGAGGCCAGGAAAAGGCTAGTCACTGTGATCGTTTTACCTATGTTGGACTATGGTGATTTGTTGTATATGAATGCACCTGCCCATTGCCTGAACAAGTTAGATGCCGCCTATCACAGCGCACTGAGATTTGTCACAAATTGTAAAGCACTTACACATCACTGTACCCTGTATGCCAAGGCAGGTTTGCCATCACTTACTGTACGGAGGCTCAGTCATTGATAAACGTTTATTTATAAAGCTTTGTTGGGTAAACTCCCGTATTATATATGCTCTCTGATAACACAGAGAGTTGCAAGCAGCTATTGTCTGAGATCGCATGATGTAGTATTGTTAGATGTGCCAAGAGCAAGGACTGTCTTAGGTAAGACAGCTTTTATGTGCGCAGCTCCACTTGCTTGGAACAATCTTCAGCAAGAATTGAAACTGAGCAATCTCATTCCTCTGCATGTTTTTAAAGCTAGGCTAAATGAAATGCTCGTTGATACTATGGGTACGTGTAAATGTCTATAACTATGTAAATGTATCCTGTAAATATAATGTATGATGTCCTTTATTGTTTTATGTTTCATGTGGAACCTATATGCTGCAGGTCTCCCTTGAAAAAGAGATCTATGATCTCAATGGGACCAATCTGATTAAATAAAGGTTTGAAATGAAATGAAATGAGAATGCTGTTCATTGACTACAGTTCAGCTTTCAATACCATTGTGCCCTCCAAGCTGGCCATCAAGCTCAGAGACCTCAGGCTCAACAGCGCCCTCTGTGACTGGATCCTGAACTTCCTGACGGGCAGACCCCAGGCAGTGCGGGTGGGAAACATCACATCCTCCACCCTGATTCTCAACACCGGTGCCCCTCAAGGCTTCGTGCTCAGCCCTCTCCTCTACTCCCTGTTCACTCACGACTGCGTGGCCACACACAGCTCCAACACCATTGTGAAGTTTGCTGATGACACGACCGTCATCGGCCAGATCACCGACGGCGACGAGACGGCGTACAGAGAGGAGGTCGAAAACCTGACATCTTGGTGCCAGGATAACAACCTCCATCTCAACATCAGCAAAACAAAGGAGATGATTGTGGATTACAGGAAGCAGCAGTGAGATGGACACGCCCCCATCGCCATCAATGGGACTACGGTGGAGAGAGTCAGCAGCTTCAGGTTCCTTGGGGTCCACATCACTGAGGACCTGACATGGACTCTTCACACCACCACCATCACCAAGAAAGCTCGACAGCGGCTCTTCTTCCTCCGCAGGCTTAGGAGGTTCAAAATGGACTCCAGGATACTCTGCAACTTCTACAGGTGCACCATAGAGAGTATCCTGACCTTCTACAGGTGCACCATAGAGAGCATCCTGACCTTCTACAGGTGCACCATAGAGAGGATCCTGACCTTCTACAGGTGCACCATAGAGAGTATCCTGACCTTCTACAGGTGCACCATAGAGAGTATCCTGACCTTCTACAGGTGAACCATAGAGAGCATCCTGACCTTCTACAGGTGCACCATAGAGAGGATCCTGACCTTCTACAGGTGCACCATAGAGAGGATCCTGACCTTCTACAGGTGCACCATAGAG
>CALSBW010025268.1:0-11688 GCA_943590975.1 Lindbergichthys nudifrons | reverse complement strand
GGTGCACCATAGAGAGGATCCTGACCTTCTACAGGTGCACCATAGAGAGTATCCTGACCTACAGGTGCACCATAGAGAGTATCCTGACCTTCTACAGGTGCACCATAGAGAGGACCCTGACCTTCTACAGGTGCACCATAGAGAGGATCCTGACCTTCTACAGGTGCACCATAGAGAGTATCCTGACCTTCTACAGGTGCACCATAGAGAGCATCCTGACTGGCTGCATCACGGCCTGGTACGGCAGCTGCACCGACCTCAATCGTAAGGCTTTACAGAGGGTGGTGAAAACTGCACAGAACATCACAAGGACGGAGCTGCCATCCATGGAGGACCTTTACTCCCAGCGGCTCAGGAAGAAATCCCTACAGATTATCAAAGAACCCCATCACCCCAGCCACAAACTGTTCTTTCTGTTGCCGTCCGGCAGACGTTACCGCAGCATCCTGGCAAAAACAAAAAGATTCGGAGACAGTTTCTTCCCGCGGGTAGTGAGACTGTTAAACAATTGAACTGCTGAAACAATTTCAGAACATTCATCTGCTACTTAGTAATATATATCTACTATCTAATATATATCATTCCAATAACTTGTATATTGACTCGTACTGCACTATTCCACTTTTTTTTCTCTCTCACTTTATTTTAGAACTATTTTTCTTTTTGTATTACTTTTACTATCTGTATTATTATGTTGTATTATGTTAAGATTTTCAACGACATAATTACTCTGTAGCTATGTTAGTTTGAGAATAAAGAACCTTGAACCTTGTAGACAAATAATCATTTTGAAATCTGTATTTCTCAAAAAATCATAAACAAATACAATAACAAAAATATCTTAATAGTAGGCTACTGTTTTGAAAATAACTTAGAATTTGACAAAATAAAATAAACATCAAAATATATCTTCTTTGAAAAAGTTTTTTTCTGCATACTTTCTGCACTACTATACAGTAAATATAAGAAAACATACACATTTTCATAAAATAAGACATCTGAATGCCCAAACAAATGAGGATGTAACAGAAAAAAGAGCAAGTGACAAAATGGGGCATATTTTGTGTAACCTCTACAATTTGAACAACATATATGTTAAATAAAAGTGATACCCAAGTAATTTAACTCAACTTCCTGTTTTATTTAGACATGCTTTTATTTTTAAGGTGACTTTGCGCTATTAACAGGAAGCTACTGTTCCCAAAAAAAAAAACTTGACGGAGATGAACGGAGATAAAGTAAAGACATTAACGGAGATATCTACACTTAGCAAGGCTTAGTTTGGCCAGGCCCGCTTTTTTTTGCTTTTCCACCAGGGTAGTTCCGGCTTACGACTACTTTTTCACTTTTTTTCTGGCCCTGCAAAATCGAGGTTCTTACCGAGCCAACAACCGAGCTGAATATGCTAAACTAGTGACGTAAACACTCCCGACTGCTGATTGATCAGAGAGAATCGTCACAATTCTTCGGCGAGACAGTCTTCAAGTGTCGCATAAGCACAATTTTTAAAACAGACGAGCTACCATCAACAAATCCATAAAGAAATGGCAGGAACAAAAAAAAAACCTGTGGTCGTTTGACGAGGTACAGACGTTACTCCATCTCGTTGCGGATGAAAAAATACAGCGGGAGCTCGTCGGTGCAACGCGAAACGACGCCTGGCAACGGCAACGGCCATGCAGGATGGTAAGTGTTTGCTAATGCTCTGTTCTTTGCTTGAAAGCGCTGTGTCGCTATCTATTGTAAAGCTCATTTCTAACAAACAAACCTATTTTATCCTTACATTTATGTTCCACAACCCATGCTTTTATGGCGCCCCGAAGAGCTACGGTTAGCACAGATAGCATTAGCTAGAGCTATTGTTTGCTAACACCATATGTACCATTGTTTACGTCCAGTTTTCTAGAGTTGTTATTGCTATTTAGTATTGTGCTGCAGTAGTTTGTGGAATTAACAAGTCATGTATGCTGTTCTAGATGTCGTTGTGACTAGCGAGGAGGAGTCCCGAACAACGAGTGATGGCAGTGTTCCATAGCACCTTTCAGCTCGAGCACCAGCAACGCAGACAGCCAGCGTGTGGTTCTAGGTAAGAAATAGGCATGGCAAAACGACTGGAATTGTGACTTTTTTTAAACTTAAGATCATCGACAGTAAGTAAAATAAGCAATACCACTGCGTGGAAATGCTCTGTTACAAGTAAAGTAACGTACCAAAAGTAAAAGTAGTAAGAATCACTATTAATGTTGCAGCTAGTAAAATTGTGTTTGACATCCTAATATATTTTTGTATATTGTTCATTGTTAAGTATTGTGCAGCAAACACATGGACCGCTCTGCTTTCCACTTATTTTGGACTGTGCTTTGTTTTGATTTTTGCACTTTAAACTGGTCTCATATTTATTCATACTTATATTAATTTGTAATTATCCATTTACTTCATGACTGTATTTTTGTACATACTCATACATATGTATACATATATTTATATTCATTAACAACATGCTGGACATAGAGTAATTCACTTTCACAATCATTGTAAACATCTAGGGCCAGAACTGTCTTTAGTTCATCCTTACTGTTGTTCTGTTTATACTTATTTTATTCTTATATCCTTATGTGACCTGTACCTGTCCTGTGTTTTTCATTCTTATTGCTGTTGCTGCTATAACACCTGAATTTCCCTACGGTGATTAAAAAAGGTTTATCTTATCTTATTGTCTTCCAGGCAAGAGGAAACGAGGAGAGGAGCACCTCACAGTCCTGAGGGAGATGCACAGTGCAGATCTGGCCCAGCAGGAACGGCACCTGCAGCTGGCCTTAGTGGCCTTTTACACTTGCATTTATGTATATAGTTTTGCTGTGTTTTACACTTTTGTACTTATGTTTATAGTTTGCTTTGTTATTTGCACTTGTTTGATGATTAAACTGTTTGTTTGTAACAAGTATTTTTATTGTGATTTCCTCTGTGTTTAGTAGATCTAAACAAACAAAACAGACCACAAAACAACTTTCTTAATTTATTAGAAAGATTTTCTTTTCATGATCTGTTATTTTCTCAAATGTTCTTATTATGGGGCAGTACTTAGAGGTGCTTGAAATTCAAATATTTACTAAATAGTCAATTCTGATAAAAAAAAATGTAAATCATTTGACAAACATGTATATGTGAAAGAGTAAAAAATATGTATTTATGTTCAATACAATTTACAATCAGTACAATGAATGTGTTGCACAGATAGGTGTAGGTTTCCTCAGACGTCCTTAAGTTCTGCACCCACTGAGTGTGTATGAAAGATGGAATAATCACACCCCACCACTCGGTAGCTCGGTTGAACGTCCAAACACATTGTCTGCTGCGGCGACTTTGCAAATGGTATAACTTCTGAAATACACATAAAAAAGTATAAATATTTTAATACGTAAAAGTGGTAGCTAAAATGTATTAAATACTTGAAACACTGGTCGTATAGTGAGCGTGACCCTAAACAAATTGCTAGTTAGCGAACGTTGGCTTACCAAGTAGCGTTGTCGTTTTGTAGTGATCAGTCGCCTTGTCGTCTCTGCTGCGTTGTATGATTGCTCAAACTCTCCCGTTAGCTTCTTCTGTATTTCGTCTTGCTAAACGCAGCTTTTTCCGAAACAAAGTTTGCCTCCTTGCTGTGATAAAAATCAAGAAAAAAGTATACGATCGCTTCCATATCCTCCATTGTTATGGTGTTTGTGAGTTGTGTCGCATTGAAGAGGACATCACGGCAGTTTTACGCAGCGTCGCTCCGCCTACACTGCGTCGTTACTATAGTTACTACCCCAGTTACTAACTGTAATGGAGCTTAAAGTGGCCAAACTAAGCTAAGCCGTGCTAGGTCCTGCAGTGGGAAAGCGCCACAAGTGTACGACCATCTTTCGGCAGGATATGCTAAACTTGGTGTTCCGGTTTCCTGTTGTTAGCATTCCAGCTTCACAGTAGCATGCAGCTAGTACGTTCTTGTGTGTTTAGTTAAATGAAAAATAAAGTGTGGAGTTCTATATTAAACACACCGCCTCCGACTCCCATTCATCGGCTCAACACCACGCACATTTTTTTATTTAATTAAATCGCACAAGCTGATATCGCGATTTCGATTGTGATTCGATTAATCGTGCAGCCCTGAAATGTGCGGTCCTCCACGCAAACTCTGACCCATTCGTACGCACTACGCACAAAAACGGGAGAGACGAGAAACTGCGAGACCGTTGGCAGAAGGAAGAATGGAGAGAAATATGTTGAAATAATACCATAAATAAAATGTTACCTCTCATGTATCATATATGAAGAATTCATTTTCACAAATTGATTAAAGCCAATCTTAAAATGATTAAACAAACGCCTGTTTGAGACTCCTCAGTGCACACAAAAACATAACTTGGAGAAATAAATAAATACACAAATGTTATTGATCATCCCTCGATTATGTTCTCTTAAATTATATATATTATAAATGATGCGGTAAACAGAAGGACAGAATTACTTTAAACTGACGCCGTTTTACATTTCTATAGGTTGTAGATACAAGCATGGTTTTATATACTATCATGTTTAATCATGTTTTATGCCGTTCGCCAATACTTGATAAGTCGCTCGTAAAACACAGGAGGTATGGAAACTAAGAACACCATATGTGGTAAATTGTACAGCTAATATAACACAACACATTAGTTGTATTTCCTTTAACTGGTGGATTATGGATATATAGTTGCTGATCAACAGCTGGAACACAAACCACCAAATACAACAAAATTATTCAGATCCAGTCGTCATGACTCCACTCCGGAGGGATTCCCCGATCATTTCTTGCAGTTTCTCATCAAAGGGGTGTCTCCTGTCCCCGGTGCAAACACACTGCCTGGGGAAGGTTAGGCTATGTGTATTTTTTTTGTCATTAACCTTTTTCAGACCACTTATTTATTTATTTTGGTGACGATCCGACCTCCATGCTGCTACTCTGGTTCAAACTGCATCCACCAAACAATATGATTTATCTCGACCTCCCCAAAATAACTTAAATCTGACACGGTGTGAGATGTCATTTTTAGCTGTTCTGTCGTCATTTCCTGCGATCTTCTTCATGCCGTCAGTCAAAATGAATGAATGAATGGGCGTTTCTTTGACTTTTTATAGGCAAATATGGGCGTTACGTGAAGCCCGCAAAAGCTGCGCCACATTTTGAGTTGATTGTGATTTATAAAGGGAAACCGGCGTAGGATGTGCCGTACGCAAGTCCTGCGCCGGTCTTTTATGAATCCGAAAATGTCTGTGCGTATTTATTTGCTTTGTCCTACGTACGCAACCTTCCCACGTCAATCCTACGCAAGGCTTTATAAATGAGGCCCCTGGTCATACAAAATAAGCAACCTGGAGGCATCATTTGGAATTTAGGAACTTTGAAGAGCAATTTAAAACTTTAGTTTTTTTGCAGTGTATACATACATTTAATGGTTGACTGATCAGAAATACAGTGTTGTAAAGTAACTGTGGTGTAAAGTAATTAAGTACACTTACTCAAGTACTCTTAAAGGTGGGGTATGTAATTTTGGAGAAACCAGCTCGAGTGCGCTAGAATTTGAAAATACACAGCCGGAAAAAATCTGCCACTTCCTTACAGAGCCCCTCCTCCAACAGGTTGTGACAGTGCACTGCAACATATTTGATCTAATTAATTTTGGTCTCATTTATTTGTATTTATCATATTTATATATGTTTAGTAGCTTGGGGAAGTGCGCTCCAAAATATTTGTTGATCTTGTTTATTGGTATTTATTATTTTGATATTATTTATTTAAATGTGTCATTTATTTAATTTATTTTTGTATTGGTTTTTCAGTTGAATTATACGTTCAGGGTAATCAACAGTTAAAAAGATACTGTTCAAATTATTTTTTGTATTTGTTTTGAAGTTCAATAAATGTATTTTTTCAAAGTCAATGAATAATCGTATTTAATAATCGTGATATCAATTATTGACCCAAATAATCGTGATTATGATTTTTGCCATAATCGCACAGCCCTACTCAGATCTAGTACTTAAAGGTGGGGTAGGTAATTTTGGAGAAACCAGCTCGAGTGCGCTAGAATTTGAAAATACACAGCCGGAAGAAATCTGCTACTTCCTTAGAGAGCCCCTCCTCCAACACACGAACGCGCACATGACCAATGAGGGCACGAGATAAGTTTGTGCACAGATGGAAGGCTGACAGGCAGGTAGGCCATCCAGTTATTTTGGCCGGGCCGGCTAAAATGATTGGTCGTGCTTTTTACAGTATTACGGCTTCCACAGATGACATTTTTTTATATATTTATTGTCAATGCATTTCATATATTCATTGCTATCAGGATGTTAAGAGCATTCCATGCAATATAACAACAAGTGTTTCTGAAATAAATTACATACCCCACCTTTAAGTACAATTTTGAGGTAATTGTACTTTACTTGAGTATTTCAAGTTTTACACTTACTTCTACTCCACTACAATTCAGAGGTAAATTGTATACTTTTACTCCACTACATTTATTTAATACCTTTAGTTACTTTACAGATTTGGATGAATGATGTGAAATATCGGGCGGCTGTGGCTAAGTGCTGGACTTCGAATCAGGGGGTAGCAGGTTCGAGTCCCACTGCAGTCAGCATGTCGTTGTGTCCCTGGGCAAGACACTTCACCCCAAATTGCTCCTGTGGGGATTGTCCACAGTATTAAGTATGTAAGTCGCTTTGGATAAAAGCGTCAAACAAATGACATGTAATGTAATGTAAAATATAATCAACTCTTAAATGAGACTTTAGTTCCACCTGGAGTAAATTCACAAGCTACCCTGCAGTATACAAAGTCATTAAAACTAGCTGCACCTTTACCAGCTTTGATCAATCAATCAATCAATCAATGTTTATTTATATAGCCCAATATCACAAATGTTACATTTGTCTCAGTAGACTTCACAGTTTGTATAACACTTTAATGATCAATAATTATAAAAGATATCATATATATTATTCTGAAAATGAATACTTTTACTTTTGCTATTTTAACTGTATTTTGATGATAATACTTTTCTACTTTCACTCGAGTAACATTTTGAATGCAGGACTTTTACTTGTAACAGAGTATTCCTACACTCTGGTACTTCTACTTTACTTAAAATGGACCTAGCATGCTATATTTAAATGATATATTCTAGGGCCATACCTATATAAGGTATATTTATACGTTTCTGTTTTCAAAATACCAAACAGATCATGCATTTTAGCCATGCCTCATTTCGCTCTATTTGCTGTTCTCCAGCCCTGTTTTTGCAGGGGGCTGATTCTGTGAGCTGCAGCTGACCACGCCCCCCTGCAGGAGACGGGAGCCGCTCTGATCAAGTCAGAAGAGGGGGAGAAAAATAGATCTCCGTCCTCTGTGTTTTATTATATGATTATATAGAGTCGTTATTCATTTGTTTTAAAGCTCAATAAATAACAAAGAAGACCTTTGACCGGCACTTTTCTAATTTTGTCCGGAAGATTTAAACTTTAACGGACATCTTGACCGGCGAAAGAAAACCCTAACCCTAAACTGAAACTCTGCCGCACGGTCCCCTCGTTCCTTGGAAGAGGCGGAGAAGTGGGTGTTTGTCATCTGCTGGTGGACTAACCGGAGAGAATACAGTGCTTGCCTCGACGGGGAGGGATTGCATTGAATTAAAGCAGCAGGAGCAAACGCTTGCCTCGGGGAGGGAGAAAAAAATCCACAGCGGAGAATAAACAGAAGGGTAACCATCGCAACCATGCGCGGGAAGTCTTCTTCGCTGCTTTTGTGGCAGACTACAGCGCCACTTACAGGCCTGGCATATGTACTACAGCGTCTCCAGCGCTTTCGAGCGGCAATGGCCGGCCGTGGCCCAACCCCACATTCCCCTGATAGGTGGAGAGTTGGCCCAATAGCCGTAGCGCCACCGTCCTGACGTCAGGACAGTGTTCAAATCTGGATCAGTTTTGATCAGATCCGTTGCAGCCCCTTTTTTAGAGATTTGGGTATGGAGGAAAAATAGAGAGGGTTGTGTTTTCTGACACTTGGTGAGTTCCCTGGAACACCGGGGACACATATTCATGTATAAAAGACGTACAAAAGTGCATTTTGCATGATAGGTCCCCTTTAAAGGTGGGGTAGGTAAGTTTGAGAAACCGGCTCGAGATACACTTTTTGTTATATTCCATGGAATGCTCTTAACATCCCGATTGCAATGAATAGCTTACAGATGGAGCATCTTATTTCAGACTCCAGCATACAGCTTCCTGCCTACTACCAGCCAGTTACCTGCCTAAGACCTGCCAAAGACCAGTATCTGGGAATGTTAAGCCCTCCCACTATTTTCCAAGAGGGCGTTGCCAGATTTTCAATTTCAGGATTTAACCAGGAGATGGCGCTATATATTAAATAACTATGGCCAAACTAAGACTTAGTTTTTCATAAGAGAAAATGCAGATATTATATAAAAAAACTAAAGTTAAAATCTTGTTTTTAATGCCCCAAGAGCAATAAAAACACTTGTTAAAAAAATCCTGAGTGAAGCTTTCATAAATTGCATTTAGCTGACGCTTTTATCCAAAGCGACTTACTATTTAATAAATGATAAATGATTATTCATAACAAATATGAGTGATGTGTGATTATTATTCATGCTATATACTGATATAGGGCTAAGTAAGCAATCAATCCTGCAAATTAACCCTTAGTTGTTCAATATATTTATTCAGACAATGTGAGTAGAAATACAGAAATTCTGCTCCCACCTAAGGCCAACGTTGCAATATTACAACATTTCCCTAAAAACTTACCAAAACCTAAACATTTTTAAAACTCTTTCATTTCTGCTCCAGAGGCCAGGGGTTAAATTGGGATTTGATATGTGGGGGGGCTCTGTTAGAAGGTGCGACGGGGGAGGGGGGAGAGAGTTAGACGCTCGTGAATTGTCAACGGGGGGGGGTTGACATCAGAGCATCGTCCTATGGGCTTAGCCCCGGAAAGGTACAACAGGTATTCACTCAGAGGGGGGTAGGTACTAAATGCTACCCATTTACATGTAGGCAAACAAATCAACAAACAGTAGGGGGGTGGGGGATGGTGAACGGTATGGTCAATGTTTGTAAACACAATCCCCAGGATGTGTCCTTATCAAACCAAAATAGAAAATGCAGATATTACACTCAGACATTGGAAAAGTCTATGTTAAAAAGCCTCAGTCATGTTCAGCTATGTTACTATTTATAATGTTATTGTTGTTACAACAGAAGATGTTTTTCTTTATATTGAAGTTAAATGCATCAATCTGGTGCACTTTGAGGTCAAAATTAAGAGATTTATGGATACCGCTGGAAAAAGCTGCATATGCCGAGCCTGTACGTAGCGCTGTAACTTCCTCCACAAAAGCAGCCTTCTGTTTATTCAACGTGGTGGGGGCCGAGGGAACCGGGCAGAGTTTTTCGCCGGTCAACGTGTGTGAAAGTTGAAATCTTCCTGATTGAGCTTTAAAACAAATGAATAACGACTATATATAATAATAAAATAAACACCGGCTGTTGTTATGCCTGCTGTAACGTTAAATTACTCCGTTCTCCGCTTAAGTAATTATGCCGTTACAAGCTTCATAGTTGTATTTATCATCTAAATTTGCCGAAACAAGTTTAATATTCTGAAAGCCAAGACTTTGTTTATTTGAAATCAGATGAAAACAAACTGTAACGGACCCTGCCGTGTTATCTTGATATTTCCGGCACAGACCCTTTCATACCGGCAATGCGCGATAGAAACAACAGGAACTGCGACAGCATAAATATGCGAACACAAACCTACAGACTGCTGGAGAAGAGATATCACAGGGGGGGGTTTGGGACACATACATTACGATGGCCAATTAGTTTTAAACACAGAGTATAGCCTGCTCAACATAGGGGGGTGGGGGCTGGTGAACGGTATGGTCAATGTTTGTAAACACTGTGACATTTTGACTTTATTTGTCATATTTGGAGCGTTATGTTAGAATGAAACAGCCAGGTCGTGACTCACAAAAAAAAAGTGTTACTTCACTAACTGTAAGCTTGTCACTCAGAGTAACCTACAGTTAACTTAACTGTTGGAAAAGACACACAGCTGAGAGCAGCCGTTTCATTCTGACTGTTTAAAAAACGGTAACAACGGACTATTTTTCTTAGTGGATGCATGTCAATTTAAATCAATACATACAACTATTTTTTAAATCAATAAAAACATGTTCTAAATCCATAAAAGCATTTCAATTAATATTGGGAGTCATGTCGTTACTTTGTTGAGAATGTGGCCATGTAATAAGCGGGATAATTTGCAGCGACTTGGTCATTATGGGGAAAAATAACACCCAGGGATCAAGATCCCTCTGCTACGCGGATCTTGATCTGCCTGACAAGGCTCCATTAAAATATAAATATTTTTAGTGAATTACTGAGTTTAGGCACGTTAATAACATTTGAATGAAGTTGAATACAGTATATTCATATTTGTCAGTGATTTCATGTCAATTCGGCGAACATAAACATAACTGATCGTGGTGAAGATGATGATTAAATTAGGATTAAAAATCGAGAGCCGGCTGCATTTCCTCTCGTTCGTTTTTTTCGACTAAACAACATTATTTTGTTAAATAACAACATAGTGATGTTTTGTAAATGATTACATGTCTTATTTAGCACAGACTATGATCCTATCCGTGACATATGGATCTTAACAAAGATCCGCTATACATTAGTACCAGGCATAATGTACATTGTGGTGATTGACATTATTCACCCACGGATCTATGGGTTGGGGTATTGTTCCGCACGGACATTTTAGTGAACCGGACCAGCTGTTTCCGCCGGTCTTTGCTTCCCGGGCATGAAGTTGTTTACATGTGTGTTCAGATGCTAAATAAAAGTTTAGCTTGTACTTTTGATACCCCGCCTCCGACTCCTGTCTCTCGGCACCACAACATCCAGTTTACTGTATCGAAGTTGATTTCACATGAGCTCCAGTGTGGAACCCCACTGCACCCCCTGGTGGATCAATGATCCATTGCAGCTGGATTCACAATAATTACATTTATTTATCACGGGGGTGGTATCAAGTCAGACTGGGGGCCGGCTCTTCATCACGAACCGATCACGGGCCGATCACGGACCAATCACGGACCAATCACGACCTTCGCGTTTCAAACTGTCTGAAATAAGATGCTCCATCTGTAACTACCTTGACAAAAAATCCATTAAAAAATGTCATCTGTGGAAGCCATAGTACTGTAAAAAGCATGTCCAATCATTTTAGCCGGCCCGGCTAAAATAACTGGATGGCCTACCTGCCTGTCAGCCTTCCATCTGTGCACAAACTTATCTCGTGCCCTCATTGGTCATGTGCGCGTTCGTGTGTTGGAGGAGGGGCTCTCTAAAGAAGTAGCAGATTTCTTCCGGCTGTGTATTTTCAAATTCTAGCGCACTCGAGCTGGTTTCTCCAAAATTACCTACCCCACCTTTAAGTACTAGATCTGAGTAGGGCTGTGCGATTATGGCAAAAATCATAATCACGATTATTTGGGTCAATAATTGATATCACGATTATTAAATTCATTGACTTTGAAAAAATACATTTATTGAACTTCAAAACAAATA
>CALSBW010025267.1:15753-27064 GCA_943590975.1 Lindbergichthys nudifrons | reverse complement strand
GTGTGTGTGTGTGTGTGTGTGTGTGTGTGTGTGTGTGTGTGTGTGTGTGTGTGTGTGTGTGTGTTGATGGTAGCCAGATTTGTGTTTGTAACCCAAAATGTGTTATTTATTACTCATTGCCCAATATTTTGACGGTAAATGTCTTCTAAGTAATTTAATACTTCACTCTGCATTTTATTTTTTTAAACCGCACAAATTGTCTCCTTTCTCCTAAAAATTCAGATTCTGTAAATGCCTCTGTGTGAATATCATCTTAATCTGCATTAAGGACAGCTAAGGCTTCCCGACATGCCCTTGAAGTATACTACATTATCACTGTATCATTGTACCGGTCAGCGTTAATAGACTTGCGTCTTGACTTTGTTATAACAACCTGAGAATGTGTGTGTGTGTGTGTGTGTGTGTGTGTGTGTGTGTGTGTGTGTGTGGTGTGTGCGTGTGTGTGTGTGTGTGTGTGTGTGTGTGTGTAGGTAACAGAGACGTGTTGGCCAGCCCAGGCTCGTATTTCTTCCTCTCTAACAGCGCTGGGCAGGGGGACGAGTGGCTGAAGAGCCTCAACAAGGGGGTCTGGATCCCTTTCACAGGTACATGTACTGTGGATGTCACATCATGTGGATTATAGAGACCATTATGTCTTTTATGTACAAGAATAGTTGTTACCGTGGTCATCACCAATGGGGATTGTCAGTACAATGACAGTAGAAATAGGGTATAATATTTCACTGTGTGTCTTTCACATTATTTTGGAGGTGTTGTACCGTACCCCCTGAAACATGTCGATAATCACATTTAAGGAAAGTAACTGATGTGACAGGTACACATCTTCCTCTGCATCCTGCTTGTCTTCCTTTAGCAATGTCAAAATGATTTTAAATGTATAAAGGTACCGGTCATCTTGTTCCTGATTGGATGTGATGGACCTCCGGTTGAGATCTTCCTCCCTTGCAGGGGTCTTTGGTCAGCGTCTGGAGGAGACGGTGCTGTATGAGCGACGTTATGGGGTGCGTTTGGTTCCTCTGGTGGTGGAGCAGTGTGTGAACTTCATCCGGGAGCGGGGCCTGCAGGAGGTGGGCTTGTTTCGTCAGCCGGGACAGTCCAGTCTGGTCAAAGAGCTGCAGGAGGCTTTCGATGGAGGGGAGAGACCTTCTTTTGACAGGTGTATAAATCCCTTTGTTTTTCAGATATGTTCTGATACGACATACGATAATACTTTAATGGTCAGATCAAGTCTGAAATGTGACTTGCATAACAGCAGCTCCCTGTGTAACATCAACATGGACAAATATAAAGACACAATACATGGAAAACAAACAAGCTGCTCAAAGAGCCTTCAGCGTGCATCTGATCTGGAGTCAGCTCTGTGTTCACTGAGAGGACAGACTAGAGCACAAAGGATGCTTCAGTCTGACTTTAGTGAATCTCCCATTGGATGGTAGCAGTTGATATTCTCTGTTCAGAGCATGATGTTGTTGGACAGCCTCTCAGGTTATTATGGTCTGCTGAGTCAGAAAGTCTCTGACAGGGTTGACCAACAATCTTTGAGCATATTTTTAACAGGTGGAGCAGTTTAGATTTGAAAGCTGCTGACAAACACTTGTAAAAAGTAGTGTTGCAGTATTGTAGAATAGACAAAATCACAGATGTAAAGAATCACTTCATCACTTGTTCTTCAAAGGGTCTTACCTTGCTGTTCTTCCTGCAGTAGCACAGACGTCCACACGGTGGCGTCCCTGCTGAAGCTCTACCTCAGGCAGCTGCCGGAGCCTCTGGTTCCTCACAGACGATACCAGGACTTCCTGCTGTGCGCTCAGAAGCTGGCGACTGATCGAATGCTGGTAATTGCGTCTCTGAGCACAACACCATTCATTATTCAAAGCGGCCCTTTAATGCTAATTTTCATGGGATGTTAGTCTTTCAGAGCGTTTACATGCTCAAACACACGACAGCAGGGGGGTCCAAACTACGGCCCGGGGGCCACATTTTAAATCGGCCTTCAGCTAATTAAAAAAATATAATGACTTAAGTATAATAAACTTCTTCTTGTCTTATTTTGTACTTCTTAAATATATATAGCCTATGTTCAAATATATTACACAGTATTCACGTGTTAATAAGAGCCCCATTTTCAAATAAATTCAGTTAATTAAAGTTGAAAACATGTTCTAACAAATCTAAGTTGATAATAAAAAAAGCCCAATAACACATGTACATAACAACCTTGAAATAGACCTTTCATATTTCCTCTTCTTATCAGCAATCTGAAGAATCTGTTTTAAGGAATGAGCTGCTAACAAAATAAAGTAAACCCTACGGAGAGCTGTGAGCTGTTTTTTCCTTACAGCATTTTCAAGTATCAAGTATTTTTCCAACTTATAACTGAACTTACGAGCCGATAAACCTCACCTCTCGGGAGCGGCCCAGCCCTTCGTATACTTTTCTGTATGTGGCCCTCGGTGAACAAGGTTTGGACACCCCTGCACTACAGGAAAGTGACAAAACTAGAGGCAAGGCAAGTTTATTTATATTGCCCCTTTCAACACAAGGCAATTCAAAGTGCTTTTCAAAAATGAAAGATAATAATAGGGCCTCTTTAAAGAGCAGCTTAAAACCCCCTGAAATGTGTGTCTTTACTGACCTCTGCAGTGATGTACTGCTGGGTGTGTTCACCTATTGTTTACCCAACAAGGGGTATTATTATGAACTAAGAACAGAAAAGAATACTGTACTACAATGGCTTCTAACAGAATAAGAGCAACACAGTGCTTTGAGGTTGATGTTAAGTTGCTCTTTAAAACGTTCAGAAAACATTTTGCAAAGCTATTCGAACCTGCATTATGAATATCCATGTTCACATCAGCTAGGTTCCTAATGTCTTATCTTACTTCCTTTCTTTTACCCTCTTATTATTCCTCTCTTTTAGGTTTTAGGGGAGTTGAGGAGTCTCCTTCATGAGTTGCCTGTCGTAAACTTCAACTTGCTCAACTTCATCTGCCAGTAAGAGTGTTGTTATTTAGATAAATCATCTGTCGCCAGGTGTTTTATTCATGCATTTGTGTACATCAGGGGTACTCAAACTTTTTTATTAAAGGTCCAGTTGTGAACTTTATACAAGGTCACTGGTCCGGATCAATGCCACTAAAGTGGAGCGGAGTTTGAGAAGCCCTGGTGTACATGCTTGACGTGGGGGCTGTAAATGCATTTGAATGTTTTCTACTGACATCATTCAAACATGTTAAACGATAGCAAGTAAGTAGGGAATTCTGACTTCTACATTTACTTCAGATGTTATCATAAAAGTGGGGCTTCTTTGTGTGATTTTCAGGTTTTTATTTGAGGTCCAGAGTTATTCCAACAGTAACAAGATGAGTGGTCAGAACTTGGCCACCGTGTTTGGGCCGAACATCCTCCGAGCCAAAGCTGAAGACCCACAAAGCATCATGGGAGGTAGACAGCAACATGGGAACAAATTGTTTTAAATATTTATTTTAATAATGCAAAAGAAAGCATCTGTGATATAACATGTTGGCAAGTCAAACACAACACCTGGTGTATAAAATAAGTGTGTTAACTTAAGATTAAGACCATAAACTCTTTAAGAAAATGTTTACTGAGGTAATAAATCAAGTTAGAAGTAGAGTCATTTTCTCATAGACCAAAAAAAGCCACCCTAAACCCTTTGCCTGTGTCCTGTAGGCACAGCCCTGGTCCAGGTTCTGATGTTGGAGCTGATCAGAGAACATGAGTCTCTGTTTGCCAAAATCCCTTCACTTGTCTCCGCCCGACCACCTGGAGGTTCCCATGCATCACCAAGCGCTCTGAGGCAGCCTCACCTCCACCCGACGCCTTGCCTCCGTCAGCTGTCGATGCCTCTCATCGTAGAGCGCTCCAGAGAACCAGGACAGTCTGCCGCAGACCCACAAAACTCCAGGTAACTCAAACCTGCTCTAAAAAGGTTTACCATCAACCAACACCGACAACGTGTTGCTGACAGACATACAGTCTTACTTGATGCTCTGGCAGATTCTAAGTAGAGTCATATGACTTTCTCTAAACTGTGAAGACCTGGACAGGGTTTAGACTACTAGTATTACTACCTTGCCTGATTAATCATCACATAAAGAGGTGGTGATCTTTACCAGGGAAACGATTTGAGATGCAACATTTGGAAAACGCAGACCTCCACCAGGACCAATGGTACTTTTTGAAGTGTGTCTTCCATCTTTGGTGTGTTCAGGAGCTTCAAGTTATGTGGAAACAACACGGACGCTGCAAATCATTTTCCTAGCCTGTGACTCATGTTTGTAATTATCCTATATATTGGCAAGAAATCACAAGAGATTGTATAGTGCAATCAGAGAGATACAGTACGTCCACGTTTTTGAGCAAGTCCACGAAACCAGTCTTTGTCAAGTCTGTCACCACCTTCGCGCAGCTGCTGGACGTTACATGAAAGCAGGATAAATGCCCTATGTCTCAATATAAAAAAGTTATATATAACATAATAATCTGTCTTTTTACACATTTTTCTGTCAGATAAACTGAAAGCAGACAAACAAAAAGACATTCAGACACTCTACAAGTAGAACATGAAACCTAACCTCTATTGCTTTGCTTTCTCTAGCTGCATCTACTCTGCTGCTGCAGAATCCGACTTGTCCTCAGGCCAGAAGAGACGTCTCGGCCATCGATACACCTCCTCTCATCCGGAGAACTGCTTCTACCCCCTGCCCTCCTCCAGTACCTCTGAGAGACACAACATAGACTATCACCAGGGCCACGCTGGCCGAGGACCGCCCCCTGCAAACGTTCAAGACTCTTCAACAAGCCTCCAGCTAGAAGAGCAGCTGCCGGAGAGCTCCAAGCCCAGAAAGGTGCTCTTGAGCTGGGCAAAAGACTGGCCTAAACAGGAAGAAGCCGGTACTGCTTTCTGGAGCTCTGATGCTGCAGAGGAACATGGTGAAATGCCAGGATCATCTCGCGGGGGCAGCAGTGAGGATCAGGAAGAGAGCAACCTTTCTGCCTACGACAACATGGATAGGGCGCCAGGAATGGAGGATGAAACCAAGGAACCAGGAGGCCGTGTTGGACCCTGTGAAGAGGAAGCTGGGCAGATTAGGGGCTCCTCCTCTTCATGGTCTTCCTGCGAGGTGCTACCGTTGGACGAGAGCAGTGACGCTGGGGAAGCAGTTAGCCCTGAAGCATCTCTAAAGACTCCTGAGAGGTTACCTTCAAGTCAGGCAGCAGAAAAGGAAAACAGTGACAATGACGATCAGGAAGACAACAATGATGATCGTGATAGAGATGCTGACGCCCACCACCCTACCTCCCTGGCCTCCGGTTCGTTACTGAGTGAGAGTCCTCTCAGTACGGGCAGCTCAGAGGTGTTCCTCCCCTCTGGACCTCCAGACCACCAGGAGCCGGACTCACTGCCTGGGGACGTTCACTCCCTCCTGGCCGAGCTGCGGGATCAGATGAACCAGCAGAAGGCCGAGTACCAGGCCAGGATGCAGAGGTGAGACACTGGCACAAGGAGGATGCATGTTTGAATACCGAAAGTGGCTTTTATTCCAAGAGGTATTTCACAAATGAAACTTTAGCTGGTGTTTTTTGTAAGTAAGGGCATGTACTATATGGTATGTGTGTGTGTTTACTGCAGAGATATTGACTTGAGTCACTCATTTGATGACTTTAGACTTGACAAAATACAAAAACTGGACTTGGACAACAATGACATGAGACTTAAATTGGACTTGAGCCTTTAAAATACTCTATACCTTTTCTCAGTGTTGTGAGCGAGAAAAGAAGGGATCATTTTCCTGAATCAACACATTTTAGCGCTTTTCATTCCTTGCAAGTGTACACTTGATACCCCAAATTCCCCTTGTTTGATAGACAGTATCTCATCAAGTTGCAGGAGAGAACTATGAAGAACTATTGTAACATTAGAAAGTGCCCGTTAGAACATTATTTTGTAAAAAAAAAGGTTTTGGTGCAAAAGAAGTGGTGCAGATTGCAGTGAGTGGGTCACATATGGCAATACATTTAGTGATAAGTACATTAAGACCTGTACAGGACTCAATGCTTAGGACTTGTGACTTGAAAGCAAAGACTTGACACTTACTTGTGACTTGAAAGCAAAGCCTTTGCCCTCTGGTCCGCTGCAGGCTGGAGCGCTGTAATGACGTCCTGGAGCGGCAGCTGGCGATACTGCGGGTCGGTCTGGAGCAGCAGAAGCGAAGCCGAAGCGTCGCCGAGATCAAGATCCGCAACATGGATCGAGCCAAAGCGGACGCTGACCAAAGAAACACAACGCTGCAGAAAGAGATGCACGTCTTCTTCCAGATGTATGGAGACGTCAAAAGAAAAGGAGGATATGAAGGAGGGAAAGGAGCAGAGACGCTCTGACGATAGAAAGATTGAGGGATTTGTTTTGGATAGGACGGAGGGCAAGAGATAAGGGAGGGGATGTTGTTTCGCGACAGAAGATCCAAGTCCTTTGAATGGATCCTTTAGGCAAACCTCGAAGGCTTCAATCCCAGTAGGGAAGTCAGAAATTGAGTTGTTTACAAAAGACAATCTGAGAAGTAATGAAGTTGAGTGTGACTTGGTTGGACTTCACGGTTTGCAGAAAAATTGCAAGAAATGTTGAAATCAAAAAGCAGTCTTGGACATTGGCATTGAAAGATTGGACTTACGGCCCGTCCACACGGCGGCGTGCGTTGAAGCTTCAACGCTTCTGCCCATTCACTTTGAATGGGGTGACGTCACGCTTTGCTGAACTGCACTGTGGTCGCGTTGCTTCGCTCGCGTTGCTTTTGAAGCTTCGACGGAAGCGTCAGCCAATCAAATCATATGCCAGTACAAGCTTTAGCCAATCAAACCGCGTGCTTGTGTGTCCGCGGGAGATTCATGTGATTGATTGTTGGTCGAGTTTCAGACACGCCCACCGGCAAGCTTCAACGCACGCCGCCGTGTGGACGCTGCCTTACCCATTTAGGGGTGTCAGAGTTTGATGTCTTGCAAGGTGAGACACCTGCCTTCCTCATCTGCGTTTGCCTGACAATCTTGTTGCTAAGACTGGTATCCAAGATAAGATCAGATTATGCAACAAGCGCATCCTGCTTTGGTCTACGATAAAACCCTCTTATCATGTTTTAAGATGTTTACCGTCAAAGCATTCGTGACATGTTTTGACAAGAACAAAAAGCATCTGGGAACAGTTTGAACTGAAGAGGTTTCGGTCTCCGTCCTCACAGATGCATCTGGAACAGGAACATCATTGCCAAAGTTGAGAAGTCTGCCTTTGAGAACTTGAATTACAGACTGCAGAAGACGTTTGAATTCCACGTGGACAAATCAACACCATTCGTTAAATCTGAGGAGTTGTAAACAGACGTATCAAAGCAGCAGACAATGTCAACAGTAGTCTTTTTTTACACTGAATGTCTGTTTCTTTAGTTTTACACAGCAAAGGACCAAAGTCCTAAAAGGTAATCAAGCGTATGGTAATTGAAGCATTCTGGTTTACTCTAAAACTGATTTCTGCATCAACTGGACATTTTCACACTGGCTTCACACTGTTTTTCACTATAATAAGTTATTGACTGGCTTGAAATGACATGTTTTATAAGTGACTTGCTGAGCAGGACTTCTTTGAGACTGAAAGTCCAACAAAAGCAGGGAGAAGATGTCGTGTTTTTAAAGTGAACAAGAAGTCGGATCCTCTTAAAGATACAGAAAGTGTTGACTGCATGAAGATGCTTTTGCAATAAAACATTCTTTCGCTGTACCTGAACAATTAAAAAGTAATCAGTGAATCTTTCTTCATGTCTGTGTCCATTGGGTCCGGCTGACTACAAATGCATTGTTTATTAGGACTTTTAACTGGCAAGAAAAAAGTAACCATATGAAATACAAAAAAACGTTCGGATGCACTGATTTTTTTTCCGACGAGAATGTAACATTTATTCTCAAATCAACGTTTTTGGCAAAGAAACAAAAAGTGTACAGTCTGCTCAAATAAGGGAAATGTCTCTTTACCATCAACTGGAAAATGTTGAACAGATAATTCAGTCACGACAGTCGGGGAGAAATGTAAAGGGACAAACAGCACAACACATTAACAGTCATATTCATTTCATATTTAGAGTGTTATCTTTTGTATCAGAACACCTGACTGACACCACAGGAGAGGACAACTACTCGGACATGACACTTCACTTCCACTGCTGTGTCACATTACGCAACAGACTTCAATCACTTGACAATTAAAGTGAAATAATAATAATCAGCCAGGTGCTACATTTCATTTGACAGATATATTTGATAGCGCCTCTTCTGCTCTACGAAGCATCATACACACCGTCCTGCAGAAACCCTGAACACGCAGCTGTTTGTTAGCCGTAAGCTAGCACTGTAGCTTTCTCGCACTGCATTCATCTTTAATAGGAGACACTACGGGGGAAATGAGCAAATATGTTTATAAATGCATTTCACCATGAAACTTCCCCAGGTGATTACATACACTAAGAAAACATGTTTTTGTATTATAGTTATATTTTGTATGTTTCTAAACAACATTTTGAATTTAGGAGAAATCTACAGAAACAAATAGACTGAATGAGTCAAATAAACTATAACATTTGTGTTTTCTTGAGGTCTAAAAGAAGTTATGTTATGGAAGCAATATAGCCCAAAATCTCCGAATGGTCCATTGCAAGAAAGATCATGTTTCGGCCTGTAGCGTCTTGACTTAAATGGCAAAAGCAAAAGTGAAACGCTCCTTCACTCTGTCAGAGACACAAGGTTTCTGCAGGACCCTATTCTTCAGTCAACATACACACAAACAGAATCTGGTAAGCGCCAAAACTCATCAGAAACAGAAACTCTTCATTGTACGCCCTGTGGCAGACGTGTAACCTGTAGCTCACACACCCACAACTGGAAGAATATTTAAACCCTCATATTCCATTTGGATTACATCCGAAACCCCTGAACGCTGCAGCATGTCAGTGTGTGAGCCCCGTCGACATGTAGCTCTGATTTTCACAGACATTATTTTATCCTTCTGATCCCTAGGAACTAAATCTGTTGCTATAGTAGCATATAAAATATCCATAAATAAAAACATCTCTAAAAAAGCACAGATCAGGGGAACGGTTCAGTGAGCAGGAGCTGCCAAATTTCCTGAGACCATTTTTCATTTTTGTTCTGTTGGTTTGATTCATATTAAACGACACTTAAGGAATACTTTTGGAGTTTGTGTTGCCACTCTGCTTATTGAAATGTCCCTTTAAGAAGACAAATGCATTTGACTTGCAATGATGTTAAGACTATGAACACAGAAGACGTTTTTTCTTTTTTTTGCAGTCATTTGCATCCTGGAGGGCTGCGTGACGTGAGGGTTAGGGTGGGGGGATAATCGTTAGGATAAAGTGCATTTACAGGGGACCCTTCACCATCTTCTTCAACTTCAGCCAGACAAAGTTCCCAGGATCCGTCCATGTGGAATTTGTTGATGCCAGCATGCTGCAGCTAGATGTACAAATGAGAAGGGAAAGCGATAAGCAACACAGTTTACACCTCGAAGCAGTGCAGATTGGAAATTGTAAAGGAATGTTTTATCTAATTATTTTTCAATGCTAGATAGAATAGATAGAATGGGAGGGATGAACGCCTCTGTAATGGTCTCACATGCAGAGCACACAGTGACATGTGTTCTCTGCTTTTAACCCATCCTAGTACCAGGAGTCTAGCGCCAGGAGTCTAGCGCCAGGAGTCTAGCGCCAGGAGTCTAGCACCAGGAGTCTAGCGCCAGGAGTCTAGCGCCAGGAGTCTAGCACCAGGAGTCTAGCACCAGGAGTCTAGCACCAGGAGTCTAGCACCAGGAGTCTAGCACCAGGAGTCTAGTACCAGGAGTCTAGCACCAGGAGTCTAGTACCAGGAGTCTAGCACCAGGAGTCTAGTACCAGGAGTCTAGCACCAGGAGTCTAGTACCAGGAGTCTAGCACCAGGAGTCTAGTACCAGGAGTCTAGTACCAGGAGTCTAGCACCACTCCGGTGCCTTGCTCAAGGGCACCACGGCAGGGCAGGAGGTGAACTGGGACCTCTCCAAGTAGCAGTCCACAATCCACATTTTAGGTCTGGTCGGGGTCTTGAACCGGCGACCCTACGGCTCCCAGTCCAAGCCCCTTCTGACTGAGACACTGCCGGATATTATTGGCAAAAATTAATAATAATAATAATAATAATAATTATTATGATGGACGGTACAATGGTGATCTAAATGTTGGAAATGCAGTTAAACATCCCGTGAAATGGCTTTAAGGGCTGCAGGTTTTAACAAGTTTCTTGCAAATTGGATTCTGATAATACAGTTCTGAAGGATAGCATTTTTGTGTTTCGACAAAAATCTGCTGCGATTTTCCATTCAATTTTTGGATTACAATAAAAGAAATAAGCTGCGTGGCAAACAAGAGTCAATGATAGCTAAACGTTTCTTCAAAAATGTAGTCAGCTTAAAATGAATAAGTTGCCATAAACATAAAAGAAGCATTTCATGTAGCAGGAAAGTTGAAACTGTTGAATTAAAATAGTTTACAATGTGCGAGTAGCGACCTTTGTAGACATATTAAGCCTCTTGTGGGCAACAACATTTTTATGGACACATACAAGCTGAAAAATTTGAAATATTTTGTACACTTACAACAAAACGTGGCAATTTCTTAAACTGGTGGTAATCACAGATCTTATTTTAGGCAAAAAAACCCATTAAAAAGTGGACGGACTTGCAAAGCTAACTAATGGCGCTTTTCCACTGCAGGGCCTCGCTCGGCTTAGTACGGTATGGCTAGGCCTCGTTATGCCTTGTTAGGCCAGGGTCACTTTCTGCTGCGTCTCCATTACAGTTTAGGAACTGGGGCAGTAACTATAGTAACGCAGTGTAGGCGGAGCCGTGACGTCATCTTCAACGCGAAACACAAAACCAACATCAGCCGTTAGCTGTTAGCACTCAGAGCTCACAGCTCCTCATATCTGTTCAGAAACTAGACAAAAGTTAATCAAGTACAAACCACAGACTGTCTGTGTCATGGCGAGTACAGTCGCTGCTTTATTTATGTCTGTATAGGCCGTTGTTGTGAGTGTGGACGGTCGGAGCATACACTGCGTTAGCTTAGCCGACCTCCATTCAGAAAACACGCATTTTAAAAGGTTTTTCGCCTGCCGTCTGTCTGCAGACTTGTCAAAGCATTAATTCATGGTTGTTACTAACCGGTATCAGTATGTTGTTACTTCGGCATCATTTTGAAAC
>CALSBW010025265.1:6801-16816 GCA_943590975.1 Lindbergichthys nudifrons | reverse complement strand
CATGTCTTATTTAGCACAGACTATGATCCTATCCGTGACATATGGATCTTAACAAAGATCCGCTATACATTAGTACCAGACATACTGTACATCCAGCGTACTGTGTCGAAGTTGATTTCACATGAGCCCCAGTGTGGAACCCCACTGCACCCCCTGGTGGATCAATGATCCATTGCAGCTGGCTTCACAATAATTAAATGTATTTATCACGGGGGCGGTATCAACTCAGACTGGGGGCCGGCTCTTCATCACGGGCCGATCACGGGCCGATCATGGACCAATCACGGACCAATCACGACCCTCGCGTTTCAAACTGTCTGAAATAAGATGCTCCATCTGTATATCGATAGAGACTCAACATAAATGTATTCAAAATGATTACATTAATTAGAAAGCTGGAATAATAGTAATTTATGTATTTTGCAAATTATAAACTCCAGTCTTGTAGGCCTAGCACTGGAGTCTAATTTAGTGATCAATTACTGCCATTTAGACATATGCAATAAATCAATATAGCACATGGCTTTTAATGATTGTAATATAATATAAGTGTTCAGAGCTATAACCTTTGAAAAAAACACCTGTTAGTGTTACTCTTTTATCACTATAATTTGAATTTTCAGTCCCCATCATGCATTGTTTATTTAAGATAATAAATCACATGGTATAGTTATCCACCATTCTTGTTGACTTATTTTCACCTTGATGCTATTTCAAAGTGAAACAACTCACTTTGTGAAAGCATATATAATCCCACCAACCGATGCTGTCAGATTTTCATAATTAAAAACAGCCTAGTTTTGTGGTGATTAAGTAGGAGTTTTGTATACAATGTCAGTTCTGCACACACTGTTAAGCAGATTTAAGATATCTGAAGTGACTGCATTATCTGAGTGTTAAGTTGGGGGAGCAAAGGTCAGGGGTGAAATATAATGAAGATGGTTGAATCCACACATAAAACACAGATTCATTGAACAAATGAAGAAACGATTTAAAGATAATAAATTATGTTGGACTACGATGTGGGGATATGAAGACTCAGCTTTTAAAATGAGTTTAAGAATCAGTTGCATGGGTTGAAATGACAGTGGACTTTCTCATCCTCACTATTTAATAATGGTTCCTTCGGGGCATTATGTGCATCCAGGGCACAAGTATTGTTGATCCACTGGAGGCCTTTGTACACATTGGTGGTGGTACCACCACCGACAAATGTCACAGCAAATCTGAGAAAACAATAAATACTTGTTATGTAAGGTATGCATTATGGGGTTTTCATGACATTCTAACCATTCCTTCAATTATCGAAATCTTTGAAAAACATAAATGTTGTGTTTTGAGAAAGAAATACATTTTCAACAAAAAGTGTATGGAAAAACAAGCACAACATGAATCCTTTATCAGTTAATGCTGAAGATGCCAAATATAGTAGCAATTACCAACGCAAATGTTATGTTGATAAAGTCTGGAAACATATTTCTGCTCATTTTTTTTATTTGTAATGTGCAATAGGAAATTACCCAATGTTGTTCATCCTGCTCCTCCATCCCGCAGTAAAAGCAAAGCCTGCTTAGATCATCTGTTGAGACAAAAAGTAATCAATATCTTCAGATAAACCACATTGCAGATTTGGGGTCAAGTTGACCCATTCCATTTTTTGACTAAAAGGTAAATTATATAAGCACACATTTTTTGTGCAGGGTGGTCTTTTATTATTTTGTGTGACGAAATTGAAAGGGTGTGCTTGTAGAGTGTGACGTGTGTATATGAAATTGCAGTTCAAGATGCCTGCCTGTGATGCTTAATATGTTATCTGTATATATATATCTGCTTTTATGTGAATGTTCACTTCTGTGTTTCTTTTAAAACCCTGATAATGTCCCTGGTCAATATTAACTCAACAGTACCAATGGTCCAAGCAGTGATACAATACAACAATTTGCATGGCACATTATTCATATACTAGGTTATAGATGCATACTTATGAGATACAATTCATAAAACTAACTACATGAAGTCATTGACAATGTTTTTTTTGTAATATTTTATTTATAATTTTCAGGTTTATGCAAATTATAAATCTTAAACCTTCACTGGCTTCCGGTAACTGCTAGAATCCACTTCAAGACAATGGTACTTGCGTACCATGCTGCGAATGGATCTGGCCCTTTCTACATCCAGGACATGGTTAAACTGTACACCCCAGCACGTGCACTCTGCTCTGCATCAGCCAAACGGCTCGCTGCACCAGCACTGCGAGGGGGACCCAAGTTCCCATCAGCAAAAACACGTCGGTTTGCTATCCTGGCTCCAAAATGGTGGAATGAGCTCCCCATTGACATCAGGACAGCAGAAAGCTTACACATCTTCCGGCGCAGACTGAAAACTCATCTCTTTCGACTCCACTTCGAGCGATAGAATTACTTACAAAGAATTTCTAACAAAGCACTTATATACTAATAAAGGACTGGCTTATCTAAAGCCAGTTGAGTAGCACTTGAAATGTTTTGGCTCTATGAAACCTGATGTACTTATATGATTCTGTTTTCTTCAAGTTTGTATCTTCTTGGTCGAATGCACTTATTGTAAGTCGCTTTGGATAAAAGCGTCAGCTAAATGCAATGTAATGTAATGTAATGTTCTAAGACTATATGTGATCTTTTCAAGAGGAATACAACTGTTCATTTCTAAAGACCATCTATCAATGAGGAGAGGAGAGTCAGATTTCCATGTTAGTGTTATGCATTTCCCAGCCACACATAAAGCAATTTCCATACATTTAATTTGGGATTTAGTTAAAGATCTATTGAGACTTGTGAAATCGCCCAGTAAGCAAAGCTCAGGATCTAAAGGGAAGGTAGATCCTGTGATCTTGGTTAAGGTGTCACAAAAATCGCACCAAAAGGACCTCACTTTTGTGCAAAGCCAGGTACAGTGTAGGAAGGAGCCGACCTCAATTCAATCAGGAGAGACGTTGATGTATGGAATACATATTTATTACCGGGGCACATAATATGATGTAGGGGGGAAGAACCGCTCCGATGAAACCCCCCGGGGTCTAGACACTGGTGGTGGTGATAAGTAGGTGGGAACGGACTGAAGGGAGAAGGTTAGCTTGGTCCTGAAGGAGACAGGAGGCGAAAGGGGTGGAGGAGGGTTGCGTTTTGTCACCTGAAATTACAGCTGACAGAGGGAAGAGCAGATACAAAGGGATTAGCGGGAGCTATGATAGGCTTGTGAGAATGGAGAGAGGAGAGATTGGTTAGCTGGGGAGTGACGCCCCCGATCACTTAACCTGTTACGCACGGCCCGCCTGGTACCGGGCGGAAAAACGCGTAATTTGCAGGAAACAACGTCTAAGGAATCTTAATATTGAATAAAACTATGAATGTTTTATATCCATGTAACGGGAAGAAACTCAGCTAATGATCTTTTTAATTTTTTTTTCCAAAATAAACCCACAATGCTAGCACTCAGCCTCTGAATCAGCCACGAGCGAAAAAAAAAACCTAAAACGGCACTTAAACTCACTCATAACTCCCTTATTACTTATCCTAGATGCACAGCCAACCACTCATTTTTGGTGTCCTGGAGACACTGAATCTAGTGGTGCCCTCCTCAACACTCAGTGATAAACATTTGCGACGCTATAAACGAAAGCGTACATCATAACATGTGGTGCTAGGTAGCTAAAAACGCTAACATGGCTTACCTTGGTCAAAACTGGTCTTCAATGGCATTAAAACGATAAAAAAACGATGCTGCAGTTAATCCATAGGTTCATCCTATGTATCTGTGCCTTCTTTGAAATTATTTCTGATAATCCATATGCAATAAAACTGCTTTTTAGTTTCTATATTCCAGAAAGAGAAATTCTTCCAATTTGTTTTCGATTTCTAGACGCGAAGCCCCCACCTTTTCTCTTTACAATGAGTGTGTATGTGGGCCACCCCTTCGATTCTATTGGCTCTAACGGTCAGAAAGGTGTGTCAACGATCCAAATCGAGCAAGGGGGGCCAGAGATATGGAAAAAAAAACATTTTCACCCAAATCACCTCAGGTGGGGTGGTTTTGGCTAAACCTCTCTAAAAAGGTCAAATGTCACTTGTTTTGCATCAATCTTGATACAGGATACTTATTATATGTTGTACTTTGGATTCCTAAAGCTTTTAGTCTACTAACCCATCATCCAAGGGTAGTTTTCACTATCTGTAAAGAATAATATTTGGACGGACACTATAATTTACAGTTTTTTACTATGTAAAATCTGAATTTTCTTTAAAATAAAAAACATTTATATTGATTCTGACACTTCTACATCCAACTCACAGATGTAACCTTGCTTTGATAAAAGACATTATTCATATAACCCTTTTAGAAGTTAAGTTGTAGTCATTTGTTTTGGGCATGTCATTTTCGAGCCTGAAACATGAAAAACAGGCTTGGTGCTTAACAGGTTAATGAGGGAGGAGAGTGTAATGAAGTGACGTGTAATCTGAATGAAGAGCTTGGTCTTCCTGATTGAACTTGCGCTGAGCTTCATTACCACACCTGAAGCACATCTCTGACAGCTTGGGCTTGGATCCATGTAGTTTCTGTGGGGTGAGGTACAGTTGATGGAGGCAATTATAGTGAACCAGTCTGTACCTGGCATTAATAGTAGCTGACAAACTGTCTTTACATAAATCTGACCAGAGCTGTTCATCAATTGCTACATCCAGATCTGACTCCCATCTCGCTCTAGATTTGTGTAAACCTGGCTTTGGGCCATCATAAAGAGTACATTTTAGAAATACCTTTGTATACATTTCCCTCATGAAGCAGTTTCTCCACATCAGTCAACACAGGTAAAGTCATCCCAGGGCCCAGTTTGGCTCTAAGAAAGGATCTTAACTGAAGATAGCAGAAGAAGGTCTTGTTGGACAAGTCATATTTCCTCTTTAATAATACTTTTAAAAACATGGTAATCGAAGGCCCCCTAATCTGTAATCCCACGTTAATTTCTCCATAGATACCCTGGCCACCTTACAGTTCCATATAAACTGTCTAACATGTTTATTGAGGGTTTAAAATAAAGTTTGAGGCAGTTGAATGGGTAAGGACCGGAAAAGATACTGTAGCCTTGGTAGTATATTCATTTTCACAGTTAACTCTGCCAATTAGAGTAATGGGTAAACTCATCCACCTTTGTAGATCACTTTCAATTCTACTGAGCAATGGGAGGTAGTTAAAGTGGACCTATCATGCTATATTTGAATAATATAGTGTAGGACCATACCTATATAAGGCATATTTTTTTTTTCAAAATACCAAACAGATCATGCATTTTAGCCATGCCTCATTTTGCTCAATTTGAAATTGTTTAGCTCTGTTTTTGCAAGGGCAGATTCTGTGAGAACAGCACCATCTACAGGCCTGGCATATGTACTACAGCGTGTCCAGCGCTTTCGAACGGCAATGGCCGTGGCTCTCTCCTCCTGATTGGTGGAGTTGGCCCAATAGCCGTAGCGCCACTGTCCTGACGTCAGGACAGTGTTCAAATCTGGATCAGTTTTTATCAGACCGGGGACACATATTCATGTATAAAAGACGTACAAAAGTGCATTTTGCATGATAGGTCCCCTTTAAGTTTGTATATATTTTTGGTCATTATCTATAGTTATCCCAATATATGTTATATTGTTAACCCACTTAAATGGGCTTGTACGGTGTAATCAAAGTTAGTTAGTGGAATGATTTCACTTTTCTCTTGGTTTACCTTATATCCTGAGATAACACCATAAGCATTTAGCAGAGTCTGTAATTTGGTGAGGGAGTTACCAGGGTCTGTCAAGTACAAAAGTACATCATCTGCCAGCAGATTAATTGTATGATTTGTCTGATCTACTCTAAAACCCTTTATATCAGGATCCTGTCTAATTGCTTCAGCCAGGGGCTCAATAGCCAAGACCTCTGGAGACAGAGGGCAGTCCTGTCGGCTTGATCTACTCAGGGGAAACGCAGTAAAGATCTGACCATTAGTAGTAATTTCGGTTCATGATAAAGAGTTAACCCAATTAATAAACAACTGACCAAACCCAAACTTGGCCAAGACTTTAAATAAATATGGCCACTCCAGCCGGTCGAAGGCCTTTTCAGCGTCTAAAGCAGGGGTCACCAACCTTTTTTAGGATGAGGGCTACTTTAAAAAAATAAAACAAGTCGGGGGCTACTTTTACTCCTCTTTTTTTGTTTTTTGCAGTGTATATATTTAGCACATTTTAACATTATGATATGCTGACCTTTAACCTTTGTGTGCTGTTTGGGTCTGTGGGACCCGTTTTCAGTGTTTACTAAAAGAACATGTATGCAATTTAATTATTTTAACCTGCTTTATTTGGGGGTGGACCTCACCTCCTCTAGGGGGGTCCGGGGGCATGCACCCCCGGGAAGATTGTTTTTAAATGTTGAAGTGAAATGCATCAATCTGTTGCACTTTGAGCACAACATGAATTGATGGAAACAGCTCTAAACACTCAGATGAAAGAGAGCTGTGTACTTTTCTATAATCCAAACATCTTTAGAATATGATCACAACCAATAACAAATCATTTAAACTTGTTTATTCTTATCTTATGTTACCTAGTTAGCATTCTTTCTTTTTATTCATGCTTATTTTACTAATCACTCCCCTTTCAAACATTTGTTTTTTTTACTGTCCTATACACATTGGAATGATTTCTTACTTTATCTATTAAATAGATAAAGGTGTGCTCTCCCTAGCTCTCTCGCTCTCTCCCCCTATCTCTCCCTCCCTCCCTAGCTCTCTCGCTCGCTCTCTCTCTCTCCCCCTCCTCCCTCTCTCCCTCCCTCCCTAGCTCTCTCCCTCGCTCTCTCTCTCTCTCCCCCTCTCCCTCCCTCCCTAGCTCTACCCCTCTCTCTCTCTCTCTCTATCTCCCTCCCTCTCTCTCTCTCTCTCCCTCCGTCTCTCTCTCTCGCTCTCTCTCTGTCTCGCTCGCTCACAGAGGCTGTGTGCTCCTCCGTGGTGATGACGGCTTGCGTTAAAAAATAATAATAAACATATTTGTAAAGTGGGGGGACACAAACGGGATTTCGAAAAGAGCGGGGGACATTTCCCCCCTGTCCCAGGTGGAATTTACGCCATGCGTGTGTGCGTCAAGTGCAATAAATAAATATGCAAGTTGCAACACACACAGAGTAAAGCTCTGCCCCTCATGTGCTGTATAGGCTGGCATGATAGGCTGTTCAATGGGGCTGATTTGTTGTGTAGATTCTGCCAGAAGGAAAGGTTCAACTCCTTATGAAGCGATGAGCTGCTGCTCCACATTGCTTTTCTTCCCGACTGCAACGCTGGTCCCGCAAATCAAGGAAGAACGTGATTGGTCGATATTCATTGTGGGGGAGGGGGGAGGAGGGGTGTTAGATAGATATAGAGTTGTAGTAAGTAGATAGAGTTCGCTATGATTTAGGTTTCGTTTATTCATAGGGTAGATTCTTTTAATTACATTTCCTTTTTTGTTTTGTGTATTTTATACATTTTGGATTTGCTTGGCGAGCTATTTTTAGAACATGCCCCGCGGGCGACTAAGTGCCCGCGGGCACCGTGTTGGTCTAAAGCTACAGCTATACTGGGCTCAGTCTTTGACTTTGTTAGGTGGATAATGTTAAAGAGCCTACATAAATTATCAGCTGATGAACGTTTAGAAATAAAACCACTCTGGTCCGGATTAATTAATTGTGGCAAACATTGGCCAAGCCTGTTAGCCAGGGCCTTAGATATTAATTTATAGTCCGAATTCAATAATGAAATAGGTCGAAATTAAGAGCACTTTAATGGATATTTATTTTGTTTGTGGATCACAGCAGTAGAGAATGATTCAGGCAGAGTTTGAGTTTTTGATGCCAAGTTAATTACATCCATGATGAGTGGGATGAGTAAATCCTGTGTTTCCCCTACCATTGTCTTGGCGGGGCGCTGCGCCCTGCCAACGGAGCCCCGCCTGAAATTCAAGGTGTTTTTTTGTTTTTTTTTTAATTAAAGAAAAAAAAAATATAGCACCAAATTGCAACTGAAGTAATCTATCGACGGTCACTTTTCACATTGAACATGTGCTCTTTTATTAAATAAACTAAACGCCTATGTTATTTATCCAATGTATGTGCATGTTTCAGTGTCCACTGCTTTGCGTATTCACATTCTCCCTCCGCTCTTATTCTGAAGGGCGGGGCTCCGCTCCCCCCCCCACACACACACAAACACACACACGAATGCACACACACACACACGAATGCACACACTCACAATCAGAGACAAGAGCGGAGGAAAGGAGGAGAACAACAAAGTGTAAAAAAGTCAAACAAATCTGCATTATTGCCCCGAGCTCTGCTGTCTGCCCGTTTGTCCCCCCCCTCCAGTTTCAAATGTGTTTATTAAAAAAAAATCCGGCAGCACCCTGCCAAGGCAGTAAACATAGGGGAAACACTGAAATCCTTAAATTCTCTGTAAAATTCTGGTGGGAAACCATCTTCCCCCGGCGATTTATTAGATTGCAATGAGCCCAAAGCCTTTTGAATTTCTTTCTGAGTGTAGGCAAGATCAAGTTTATTTAGGTCTTCTTGGCCAAGCTTTGGCAAGTCAATAGTGGACAGGAATTCATCAATTTTAGTCAGATCTTCTGGTAAAAGAAGAAAAAATAAATAAAGGCTCTACAGTATGTAGATAGTACATATGTCAAGATGCAGCACATCATTGCCAAAAAACTCATACAACACCAGAACTAGTACACTGTATCAAATGTACCTTGTAGACTGCAGGCACACCTTCATTTTGCCTTTACTTTCTCCAAGTGGATCCAAGAAGAGGGTTTTCTTCTCATGGGGGTACATTACCTTTTATTATTCACATGGAAACACAACATGCATTAAGCAGGAACCATACATTAGGCAGGTACGATGTAGGGTATTGTTTAGATGTTATTAATAATAAGTGACAGCATGTATGTGTGGCCAGGTTATCTTGCAAATTTGCTAATTATATAGGGTGTGTATACAGCACTATAGATACAGATTGGAGCTTAAAATATGCTCCTATTCTCACCACCAACATCCAGTGATGGTTCTTATTCACAATTCCCATGATGACTGTGTGTGCCATTGGATCAACCTGAGAGTAGTTGCAAAAGTATTACATTCCGGTTGAAAAACATACATTTGCAACATTTACAAAATGCGAAGTCATTCCAATCATGTACATACCCGGATTCTTCCAAATTTCTGTAGCTGTCAATAACAGCTGCTTGACCGTCATTGCACTGGTTAAATCTTCTTACAATGAGTGTAAGGTAGGCATTGATCACCTATGAGAAAAATTATCACAATGTATTAAAAAGAGGCATGTTTACTGTAATACTATCAACTACATTGTTGTAACGTCACTGAATTTCCTTTTATGATTTAAGTCAATACAACTGTAATACAATGTTTTGTGACTTTCATTAAAAAAAATGGACCATTAGGGAACGGAATTATATAAAATACAAAATATAAATTATAATGTGACAAAGCAATACCTCACTCTCCAGCTCCTTGTTTGGACCAGTGTTTGTATTATCCCAAAAAAACAGTTTGTAGGGCCCTATTTTTGAAAGGAGGACGTGTACATCCTTCCCAGTCCATGCCTCCTGCACATCTGCAAAAATACACTAATGCATTTACTTACCAACCATGATATAGTTAAAGATTTAGTTCATGTTTACATCATTACTATTCAAATGTAACACTCAATATCAAAACACCTACATTTGTCAGTTAGAGTGAGAGTATTTATTGGAGCAGGTGAACCTGGCGCTGATGGAGCTGATAGGGTAGCAGGTGAGGCTGGCGCTGATGGAGCAGCAGGTGAGGCTGGCGCTGATGGAGCAGCAGGTGAGGCTGGCGCTGATGGGGCAGCAGGTGAGGCTGGCGCTGATGGAGCAGCAGGTGAAACTGGAGCTGATGGGGCAGCAGGTGAGGCTGG
>CALSBW010025260.1:0-13017 GCA_943590975.1 Lindbergichthys nudifrons | reverse complement strand
ATTGATATTTAATTGTAAACCTTCAATACGACGGACCACATGTTGATTTCTGAGACTCTGAGAGATTTTACACTGGATCCAGTCACAGCTGCAGCGTCATTGACTTTCCTGACAGCAACTGCATACTGAACCCAAATGCTATCCTGGATATGACCTGTAACCCCTCGAAGAGCGCCACCTAGGGTTGACGTGCTAGGATTTACGTGCTAGGATTACTGCTAGAGCTTTCCTCGTTAGTATAGTGGACAGTGTCTCTGCGTGTCACGCAGAAGACCGGGGTTCGATTCCCCAACGGGGAGAATTTTCAATAACAGCCAGCCTTTATTCACCGAAGGAGGCAAGCATCAATCAACTCATGAACGAGGATGCCACCAAGAGGCCCTTGGAAACACTTTGGGATAAGCGCGTACCTGAACCATGGCAACTGAAATTTCATCCGGTCATCATTATAACATCCATGACAAAGCTACCAAGAGCATTCTTCAAATCATTGAAGGAGAATTACAATCAATGACCACTGCAATGCGCTCAACGATTGCACTTTTGACAGACAAAATCAAGCAAGGAAAGAAATCCCTTTATATTTTCCATTTTGACCGGACAAACTATGAGCAGGAACGAAAAGAAAGTCCTTGGTTGCAGAATTGAAGTACCGTGAGCATAACTGCTATTAACAACCTTCAGTTGTTCACAGGAAGACATGCTTCTTTGATTTGAATACACGGAGAGCCAAAGCCTTACAAATTCAAAAGCCATGCTCATCCAACAATTGTCTTGAAAAGACTCAACATTCAACTGCCATATTTCTGAAAGTGCTTTTTACTCTATCTAGATTCCCGATAACTCTTCTTGGTTGAGTTCTTTGAAGTTGATCAGGATAAAAGAAGAGTGTTTCTGCCCGGTTTTGAGCCGGGGACCTTTCGCGAGGGGAGCGCGTATAGTAAGGTCTAACTCTCTTAACCTGTTACGCACGGCCCGCCCGGTACCGGGCGGAAAAACCCGTCATTTGCTGGAAACAACGTCTAAGGAATCTTAATATTGAATAAAACTATGAATGTTTTATATCCATGTAATGGGAAGAAACTCAGCTAATGATCTTTTTAATTTTTTTTCTCCAAAAAAAACCCACAATGCTAGCACTCAGCCTCTGAATTAGCCACGAGCGAACATTTTTTTTTTTAACGGCACTTAAACTCACTCATAACTCCCTTATTACTTATCCTAGATGCACAGCCAACCACTCGTTTTTGGTGTCCTGGAGACACTAAATCTAGTGTTGCCCTCCTCAACACTCAGTGATAAACATTTGCGACGCTATAAACGAAAGGGTACATCATAACATGTTGAGCTAAGACGCTAACATGGCTTACCTTGGTCAAAACTGGTCTTCAATGGGATTAAAACGATAAAAAAACGATGCTGCAGTTAATCCATAGGTTCATCCTATGTATCTGTGCCTTCTTTGAAATGATTTCTGATAATCCATAAGCAATAAAACTGCTTTTTAGTTTTTATATTCCAGAAAGAGAAATTCTTACAATTTGTTTTCGATTTCTAGACACGAAGCCCCCACCTTTTCTCTTTACAATGAGTGTGTATGTGGGCCTCCCCCTTCGATTCTATTGGCTCTAACGGTCAGAAAGGTGTGTCAACGATCAAAATCGAGCAAGGGGGGCCAGAGATATGGGAAAAAACCCATTTTCACCCAAATCACCTCAGAGGTGGGGTGGTTTAGGCTAAACCTCTCTAAAAAGGTCAAATGTCACTTGTTTTGCATCAATCTTGATACAGGGTACTTATTATATGTTGTACTTTGGATTCCTCAAGCTTTTAGTCTACTAACCCATCATCCAAGGGTAGTTTTCACTATCTGTAAAGAATAATATTTGGACGGACACTATAATTTACAGTTTTTTACTATGTAAAATCTGAATTTTCTTTAAAATAAAAAACATTTATATTGATTCTGACACGTCTACATCCAAGTCACATATGTAACCTTGCTTTGATAAAAGAAATTATTCATATAACCCTTTTAGAAGTTAAGTTGTAGTCATTTGTTTTGGGCATGTCATTTTCGAGCCTGAAACATGAAAAACAGGCTTGGTGCTTAACAGGTTAACTTTACCATTCATTCTCTATGGTAGTTCTTACACTGTGACTGCAATATATTTCTGGCCACAAGGGAGAAATTGGGGGCGCTGTTGCACCCTTTTGGTAGAAGTAAGGAGACCCCGTTTCCAGTGACAGAGAGTGAGAGACGGAGCAACAGCAGCAACACCTTACAGATAGAGACGACATTAGCGACACAATTCGACTTCTAACATCACGTCAAATTTATCAAACGTAAGTGGGGCTTATTTTTCTATGACTGAATTAACACTTATCATATTGTTACACTGTTTTTGCAATAGTTGTTAGTTGTTTGTTTGTTTGTCTTTAACTCTGTGTGTCTAAGGTACTGTCTTAAAACATTTTTTTTGCTATCTTCTATTGTACTTTTGTTATTATTTTATGTCTAAAGATGTTACCCATCTGCTTTTCAGTCTGTCTGTTCGTGTAATAGAGAAGTTGTTACCTAGTCATTACAAATCCCAATTAATGTAAACATGAAATAAAGTGAGTTCACTCACATTGACAGGGCAATACATAATACATCTTCCTGCCCACCTGCCCCTCTGTTTGTTTGTTTGTCTGCCTGTCTGATCATGTAATATAAATGTGTTACCTATACAAATCCTGGTTAACGTGAATGAATGAAATGAATAACTCTGCTAATATAACAGTATGATGATTTTTGCACTTCTTAATATATATATACTTTGCATTGTGTTTTTCTGTGTGCAGGAGATAATGAAGAAAACCATATTCTTCCCAGGAAAGATGAGAGTGTCTTTCAGGAAGGGTCCATCTGGCCACCTGAGACAGGACCCTTCAGAGGAGGGTATGAGAATGAAAAAAAATCCTTCCCTTCAGGACAAGTCTGCCGCTCAGAAGCATGAGCATGTGAGGACAAATGCTCTCACTGAGGTCCTTCAGAGGGGAGGGGATGTATCCGACCGACTCGAGGTGATGGGGGAGTACGTGCTACAGTTCGGAAAGTATAAGGGGAAACTGTACAGGTGGCTCCTAGAGAATGACGTCGGCTACACCCTCTACCTGATGGACAAGGTGGACGAGGAGGAGAGAGGTGGGACCTTCAACCCCCAAGGGCCTAGCAAGGACAGCCTGCTGTCGTTTCTGGACTACGCCAGGAGCTTCCAGGAAATTAAGGATCTGAGGAATTACCTGTGCTCCAGGAAGCCTGCCCCACCAGTGGCGTCAGAGGGGGAACATACTGTCGGCTTTGGAGCCAGGGCCAAAGACACCTGGAAGCAGATCTGGGATAGCAGGGCTGATGGTTATGCTGCCTTCGTTTTAGGAGTGAAATGCATCACTAACAGCAAGATGTACAACCTTCAGCAGTACATCCTCAAGCAGCAGAGGGCTGAGCCCTGTCCACCACCTGCTGAAGGCTGCATTGCATCAGCTAGCTTCACTCTGACATCCAGCACTCCAGGTCAGCTCACAGTAATATGCAAATACTGCTTTAAGGTGAACATGACATTGACATAATTAATGTTATTGTTTAATCTCCTAGTGATGGAGGAGGACGAGGAACTGGAGAGGGCGATGTTGAATCTGTCTCCTTCAAAACTCTACACTGAACGAAGTAGGTGGATCCAGTTAGATATACAGTGATTATATAAACTTACTGTACATGATAAAACTTTGTTCATTGTCACCTGTGCTTTATAGGGCCACCAGCAGCAGTCTCCAGAGCCCCGGCTGTGTCTACACCAACAGGTTTCTCTCCAGCAGTGTGGAGGGATAACTCTGTGTTCAACAGATTTTCCCTGCCATTACTATTCTCAACTAGTTTGTTATTTTGGCCGTGTTCTGGTCTGTTCTGATGCTTGTGTTATTCTGTTCTCCAACTAACTGAAGGGATTAACATGTCAGCAATGATGGTAAGTGTTTTTCCTTTTTTGCATGCTTTTTTTAGACTGTCATACAAGGATTTGGCATTTTAAATATTGGCTTAGGAAACCTAGCTTCTTCACCTCTAAGATATCATGCCACACCTTTGAATGAAAGATGTGCTTGCTATATACGTATGCTGTTTCTCTGCTTTACCTGTTTCCAAACACATATAGACATTATGTTTTTCTATTTCAAATAATTGGGATTCACAAGTTAATGCAACGGGGTATTTTCATTCTGTTAAAGAGACAACAGGTAAAGACAGATTGTGAAGCTTGAAACAACTTAACACTTGAGGAACATGACACAGCATTGTTTCTACAGCCCACAGGACTTATCCAACTGCCACTGTGTCCAGACCCGATGGACCTGCTCCTCTGAAAGGTTACTGGGTTTTTATACTCCTCACTTGGATCCATCTTGAATCTTTTTCATACATATTATGTATATACACCCTCATGTTCGCCTTTCATCCTTCAGCCACAGTGAAGGCCCCGCTGCCGGTCCCTCCTCAGCTGCTCGCCATTGCCCCAAAGCTCGGGATTGAAGAGCAGCCGCCAAATGTGTTGAGACAAAGTATGTGTTCTTCTTACTGTATACTACCAGTGTATCTCACAAAAACTTCAATTTCATTCTGACAAATCACATTGTCACGGTGTCATACAGTACAGTGCTCACGTTTTAGGTAAAGTTAAGTAATGATATCATCGTCTCTGTTTTCATTTTTCACAACTTCTTAAATGCTGCTTCTTAATTTCGATGTATAATGTGTATACGTCACTTGCCTGTTTGTATCTCATCATCCCAGATTCATCACCACATAATATGGCCCCTGTGGAAGCGCAGGGAGACACTGTCCTCGATGAAGGTATGGATATCTGTGACACTGTATTATAGCAGTCATTTATATAGAGCTTTATTCAATTTTATCTGATGTAACTGTGGTGTTTTACTGTGTCTTACAGCTCTGACTTGCCCAGCGCCTCCTGTCCCCTCAGCAGCACCACACCAGCCTGCAGCCTCTGTCCCGGGCTATAGTGAGGATGTTGCCAACTGGAACAGCTCCCACCAGCAGAAGATTTGGATGAAGACGGAGTTGGAAACATTGGGTCTGTGGCCAGGTTCACGTCCAGTGTGACATCTAATGAACATGTTGTCCCTGTGGCGTTATCCGCCTCAGCCTGAGCTCATAGACTCGATATCTGACCTGCCTTCACCCAATTTTTATCAGCTTCATCCATATTTCATTTGGAAGCCAGAGCACGTGATCATGGAGAGGGTGAGAAACAACTTTGTTTTGCCCTGTCTCTATGGTTGTCCGAACCCTCAGGTAGTTTCTTCTGGCATTGGAAGGCCAAGAGTCATCCTTGGGACAAGCGGCCAGTACTATATTTTGGCTTCGCGACTCACCTGCAAGGTCTGTAAAAAGTACTGGCATGCTGACACGCCCCAGTGGCTGGAGAAGCTACCCCAGCGCTTCAGCAACATCGTGCCGGCCTTCCTGACTCATAAAAAGGCGGTCTGCAAATCTGTCCTGGATGAGATGAGGCGCAGCGGCAGATCACCAGAGGACATGTCCAAGACTAAAGAGGAAGCCCTAACCTGCCCTCACATACACACCGGCACGCCACTTCCTGGGTCTACTAAGTTGCATACTAACTTAACATACAAACTAAGACATTTTGCCTGCAACAAAAGCGAGACCCCTAAACTATCAGCCTTTTCACCAGTCCTGACAATCCTGCCGATAACAAAACAGTTTTGGTTAATGTCCTCAAAAAACTCTATTCATAATAAAGAATAATAATCATTTCAGGGATTTCTATAGGTCCTCCACTCCAACCTTGTCTGTGCTGGGGCCTTAAACATGTAATGTATTTAAATGTTGCACTAGAATATTATATACTATACTAGAATAAATAAATGAACAATAATTGCACTAGAATAAATAAATGAACAATAATTGCACTAGAATAAATTAAAAAACAAATACCAAGTAAGAGGGTATAAATCACTAAAATGAGAATAGAATGCAGAATATAAACCATACAAGAACATGAGGTGAAAAACATTTCAGATAATGGATGGTGGTGAGATCAAATACATCTATAACAAAACAATACACTATCTTAGACTAAATTATAATATTATAATACATATAAAGGTGCAATATAACATAAATCATATAGTCAAAAATAGTACAAAGAATATAATATAGTTCAATCCTTTTTTCAGGATATGATTGTTCCCTCTGTATTGTGTTTTCAGTGTTTTTTATATATTTGTTGTTCTATTTTTAATATTTCTGTTTTTGAATAAATGATCTTGAATGCATCACTGTGGCTGTCTTTACTTGATAGAGGAAGTAATAGTGAAATGAAACAATGAAGCACACTCATATGCTCAATGCAAACATCTGTACAATCAACATTTAAAATATTAATTATAAGTAAAAATACAAAGATATTATATAAAACATTATTATTACTAATGTTATGATATTATTTGTGTTATTATTGTTATGATTGCTATATATTAAGATTAAAATAACTATTATAAGAAGCAGCAAGGAAAGAATAATTCATTTCTAACTCCAAATATCAGTTTCAACTTTAACTTTAAACGTTTGAAAAGATAAATGTAGTGTTTGTGTATAATGAGCAACATTTTGAAACTGAATGTGAGGATTTTGTTTGGGTCAGGTGGGTTTCGAACGGTCGTTCTTTTTGAAAAGGCTTCTGGCCAATAGAAAGTCTTCTATGGGTATACACGGCTTACCTTCGCGTGTGAGGCGAACGTGATGACCACTACACTACAGAAACTGGTGGAAAGCTAAGTTCACGTTTGCGCGTAGATGCAAAATTGATATTTAATTGTAAACCTTCAATACGACGGACCACATGTTGATTTCTGAGACTCGGAGAGATTTTACACTGGATCCAGTCACAGCTGCAGCGTCATTGACTTTCCTGACAGCAACTGCATACTGAACCCAAATGCTATCCTGGATATGACCTGTAACCCCTCGAAAAGCGCCACCTAGGGTTGACGTGCTAGGATTGACGTGCTAGGATTATTGCTAGAGCTTTCCTCGTTAGTATAGTGGACAGTTTCTCTGCTTATCACGCAGAAGACCGGGGTTCGATTCCCCGACGGGGAGAATTTTCAATAACAGCCAGCCTTTATTCATCAAAGGAGGCAAGCATCAATCAACTCATGAACGAGGATAACACCAAGAGGCCCTTGGAAACACTTTCGGATAAGCGCGTACCTGAACCATGGTAACTGAAATTTCGTATGGTCATCATTATAACATCCATGACAAAGCTACCAAGAGCATGCTTCAAATCATTGAAGGAGAACTAAAATCAATGACCACTGGAATGCGCTCAACGATTGCACTTTTGACAGACAAAATCAAGCAAGGAAAGAAATCCCTTTATATTTTCCATTTTGACCGGACAAACTATGAGCAGGAACGAAAAGAAAGTCCTTGGTTGCAGAATTGAAGTACCCTGAGCATAACTGCTATTAACAACCTTCAGTTGTTCACAGGAAGACATGCTTCTTTGATTTGAATACACGGAGAGCCAAAGCCGTACAATTCAAAAGCCATGCTCATCCAACAATTGTCTTGAAAAGACTCAACATTAAACTGCCATATTTCTGAAAGTGCTTTTTACTCTATCTAGATTCCCGATAACTCTTCTTGGTTGAGTTCTTTGAAGTTGATCAGGATCAAAGAAGAGTGTTTCTGCGCGGTTTTGAGCCGGGGGTCTGGCCAGCCCCGGGGATTCTTTCATGATTGTTCAATGGGAAGCATTAAACCAGTCCCATTCATTCTCTATAGCACTGTTGAACGGAGCCGATGTCATATATATTTGGCCGCTGCCGCGAGTGGCGCTGTGGCGCACTTTTGCCTGTGAGACCCTGTCTGCTCATCCCCCCGCTCTCCTTCAGTGAGTGAATGAGAGAGAGACTGGACAGCGACGTGAATGCATACATCTTTTTCAACTCTGGACATTACCACCAAACTATAAGGTAAGTTATATTAACATGAATTAACAGAGAAGCGACATGTAATGTTATGTTATCTGGGCTTTGTCTGACGTGTTTTAGTTTAAATGAACGCTATAAAGTGGTCCGTGTTTCCTACGTGTATCGAGTCTAACGGTACTTTGGGATGAATGACATTGTTAATGAAAAGTTAATTCAATTTAAGCCGCTTAAAGTTCATGTGGTAGGATTTCTGTGTGAGTTTATTGTGTTTTTGTTGACTTGGTGATGCGCAATGACCGCGAGTTACTTGTGGCGAAATCCTCCGTGTGTGCGCGTTTACATTCATGTATATTTAAATATATAAATTAACGCTAACTACCATGTAAGATTACCATTAACTCCCGTATTATTTTCCAATAAACCGGGGTTAGATATACTACAAAACACAGCGTGGGGACAAGTTAACAGCAGTTTACAAGTATTATGTATATTGGGTTAAATATACATAATAGATGCAGACACACACACACACACACACTGCTAAACAACTGTTGAAACAACATCCATAACACTCATCTACTACTTAGTAATTATGTATCTAATATATCATTCCAATAGCTTATAGACTCTTATTGCACTATTTCACTTTTTTAAAAACTATTTCTCTTTTTGTATTTACTTTTTAATATTTACTTGCACTATATTTTCCTGTTTATCTGTATTATTGTGTTGCTCTGTTGGAGATTCCTGTGACCTAAGATGTTATAGGACACTTCACACTAAAGTGTTACCTGGGTCACATGACTGGGGGGGAGGCAGCTGAGATCCTGGAACCAAGGCAGCTGAGGTATGAATTCAGCCTTGGCTGAGCTCCCTATGTTAGTTAAAAGGGTTTGACCCATGGGGGAGGGGTAATGGAAGTGTAAATAGCTTCAACAAACACACAGCTCCAGACATACAGGAACAAAGATCAACAATATCTGATCCAAAGTAAAATAGCACTACATATATCATAGCACAATGTGAATGTGCAGACAGTTAAAGTCTGCTCTCTATTAGACCCCACCTGTGAACATCATTAACTCACTGATATATATTTTCTTCTTGACAGATAAAATGCAAAAAAACACATTTTTCCCTGGGAGGATGACTGTCACATTCCGCAAGGGTCCACTGGGATATCTGCGGCAGGATCCCACAGATGCAGCCAGACTTCTCAAAGACAACCCGTCTCTACAGGACCAGCATGCACCCGTGAAGGAGGCACTGGTGAAGCAAAATGCGCTCACCGTGGTCCGTATGAGAGGAGGGGATGCTTCTGATAGAACGGAGGTGGCTGGAGACTACATCCTGCAGTTTGGCAAATATAAGGGCAAGTCCTTCCGCTGGCTCCTTCAAAATGACATTGGGTATACCATGTACCTGATCACGAACCAGCAGAAGGAGGAGGCTGCAGGATTGTTCATTGCAGAGGGGAACAGCAAGGACAGCCTTCTGTCTTTTCTGAGCTATGCCCTCTGCTTTGGGGAGATCCAGTCCCTTCTGGACTATGAAGCTAAGAAGACAGTTGTTGTTGCAGCAGCAGTGTCAGAGGATGAGCAGCTGGTGGGCTTTGGCACTCGCGCCAAAACACCTGGAGAGACATTTGGGACAGCAGGGATGATGGCTATGCCGCCTTCATAGTGAACAAGAAATGTGCTGCAGGTACAAGGATGCATAGGCTGCAACAGTACCTGCAGAAGAAGCTGCACCCCCCCTCTGACTCCACCACGACACATGCCTCACTTGCTCCTGCTGAGGCCATGGGTGAGTCTGGTTTGTTGTTAGCTTTTGTCCGAAATATGCTGTTGGTTAAGTATTGTTTATTAAAAGATAGGGAATACACTTCTGTTATGTCAGTCGTGATTGTATCCACATTAATTACAGTAAAGACGTTTTGAAGGATTTTCTAAGTCTTGTCTGTTTGCATATAGGGATGGATCAAGATGAAGAGCTGGAGCAAGCGATGCTGAGTATCTCTCCTTCCAAACATGTGCCGAGCTGTGAGTGAACATGTTGTCTCTGCTTGTTTTGCCTGAAGATTTAAAATCATTTATAGTTCAGCCTGTTCGCTATTACTCGTTTTAGTTTTTTTACATCATCACTCTTTCTGTTTGTTTTTTGCAGCGTCTGCACCATCATCATCAGCAAGCCCACAACAAGCTCCAAAAAGAAGAAAAGGTTGATTTTTCTGAAAATTCCTGATGAACTCTGGGACCATGAATTCTTTTCCCAAAATGACATTCCGTCACATGTTGGCCATGTTCTGGTCTGACCATGTTCTGGTCTGTTTGTCTTTGCTCTTCTACATGTTGTCCTAGTGACTATGAATTGAAACCAGTCATGTTGAGGGTAAGTTACTGCTTTTGTTCTTATTTGGATTGAATGAAAAATACACATTTAAACTGCTGTGGTCACTAACACTTGAACGCATGTGTTTGCAGTGTGCCAAGTTATTTCACCTGCTCAGACTGAGTTGTCATGACTGAATGCTGAATATGAATCCAAACAAAAATAATGCATGTGTATGAATGAAATGTATTCTCTAAACATTAATATGATAAACAGTGTGTTTCACTTTATGAGATCAGCAGGTGAAGTAAAGATGGGTGATGTTTGGTCTTACTAACATAATTACTAATTTCTATATTGCCATAATATGAATACACTGACACACTTTTCTGTTTTAGTACCGTCTGCTACCCTCTCCACACAAAGTCAACTGAAGGCTTCACTAGTAGATGGTAATGCATTATATTACTGTTTATACATTCAAACCCTGAATCACATTCACTGTGCATCTGTCCAAGATGTTGATGAATCTTTTGGCCATCCCTCCATGCAGCCCCTGCTCTTCCTGTAAAGAGACTTGTGCCCCTACCAAAGGAGCTGATGTTTCTGATGCCGGAACCATCCGCCCCGACACCAACAGAGACCAACATCACTGTTCCAGGTGTGTATATGTTTGACTCTTTGCACCTTGTACAGTTTGCTGACTACAGTGAAGATGCTAAGTGTCATACAACATTATTTCTTTATTTTACTGTTGATAATAATGACATGTTTTAATATTTTCTATAGTGGCTCCTGAGATTTCTGCAGAGCCCTGTCAACCGACACTGCATCCACCAGCTGCACCAACACAAAGTGAGTAATAATAACAATAACAATACATCACATTTTTGAGGCACCTTCAAGTGTTTGAATGTTTCTCATTTGGATGTGTACTTGCTAGAAATCATTTTTCACAAAATCACACACACACACACACACACACAATATCGTAATTATTTGCCATGTGTTTTTATTTATTGTCTGCCTAGGTCAGCCATTACCCAGGCCATCAACGGTCCCCAGCTGTCCTCCTCCTCCTCCTCCTCCTCCTCCTCAGCTTCCTGCCTACAACCAGGATGTCAGTCAGTGGAATTGTTCGCCGCAGCAGAGGATCTGGATGAAGATGGAGATGGAATCCATGGGGCTCTGGCCAGGCTCCGTTCCTGTACGCAACCCTCTGAAGATGCTGTCATTGTGGCGTGGCCCTCCCCAGCCAGAGCTGATTGACAGCGTTTACGATTTTCCCTGCGCCAAGTATTTTCAGCTCCATCCCTTTTTCATCTGGAAGCCAGAAAATGACAATTTGATGGGAAGGCTGAGGAACAATTACACTCTGCCGTGTATTGACGGCTGTGCTCAGCCTCAAATTGCCTCTGCTGGTGTTGGTAGGCCTCGTGTGATTGTCGGCATCACCGGACAGTACTACTTGCTGTCTTCAAGGCTCTGCTGCAAAGTCTGCCGGAAGAGGTGGTATGCCGACAACCCATCCTGGCTGGAAAAGCTCCCCATGAGGTTCACCAACCTGCTGCCAGCAGTACTGACTTACAAGAAAGCCATCTGTAAGTCGGTACTGGACGAGCTCAGGCGCACCGGTAAGTCACCCACTGATATGGCAAAGCAGATCACGGAGATGATGCACCTCAAATATGAACGGGCTGACCTGGCGTACCTCCTCAGCTGTAAGAACATCATGGATGGTGAGGAAGGAAAGTACGACCAGAAGACAATTACACAGTTTCTTCGGCAGGAAACCAAGCCGGCTCCCTTTGGAGAGTATGGGGACTCTGATGGCTGGAACGGGATCTCTGTGTCTGCACACTACCTGACAGACTGCCTCCTGTATGAGTACAAACACCAGCAGGACGCCATCACTAAATTACTGCAGGGCACCTTTGGAAAGGTCGCAAATGTGGATTTTGCAGAATGGAACTCAAGCAGGGCCCAAACAGTCCTCACATACACACAGGATTCCCAGGAGTAGCAGGGAAGTATGTGTACTGTCCTGCTAAAGTGTTGTCAGTCTACAGGGATTAGGGCATGGAGAAGCAGATGACCTGGAAGAACTTCAAGGTGTCTGTTTTCTATGAGGTTGAAAATAAAAGATGGGAGGCTGAAAAGGGAAAATGACAAGTGTTTTTGCCTGAATAGGAATATCAGTTCTGTTGTTTTCCTCCTGTGTGTCTGTTAATGCCAAATTATCATCCTGTGTCATAATCTGCTTTCTGTTGTTTATAATAAAGATGTTTTCTTGATTAATATCTACATGTCTCATTCATAAGTAAATGATTTTACTACATGGTCCATATCTTAAATATAAATAATACCTTCTGAGTTTTTCTTTATATTTAAATAAATATAAACACAATAACAGTTACTATAACACATTAGGATTCACATTTCTTGATTCATAGATAGCTCTTTATCTTTGATAATGTATCACAGACTTTGCCCTAACCGGGTGTCGAACCTGCGAACAGAAGAAATCTCAGCTGGCTAAGACACTGGTTCAGCACCATGGACAGAATCAGTAATGCTGCAATTTTATTGGCTGTCACTCTATGCCACCTAAGCACGTCTCCCATTGGCCGTCACTCTATGCCACCTAAGCACGTCTGGCCCCCG
>CALSBW010025257.1:317972-330947 GCA_943590975.1 Lindbergichthys nudifrons | reverse complement strand
TTAGCTGTTAGCACTCAGAGCTCACAGCTCCTCATATCTGTTCAGAAACTAGACAAAAGTGAAACAAGTACAAACCACAGACTGCCTGTGTCATGGCGAATACAGTCGCTGGTTTATTTATGTCTGTATAGGCCGTTGTTGTGCGTGTGGACGGTCGGAGCATATACTGCGTTAGCTTAGCCAATCTCCATTTAGAAAACACGCATTTTAAAAGGTTTTTCGCCTGCCGTCTGTCTGCAGACTTGTCAAAGCATTAATTCATGGTTTTTACTAACCGGTATCAGTATGTTGTTACTTCGGCATCATTTTGAAACGTGTATTACAATTAAATCACGGTCAAATATGTCCATCTTGTTGTAGTTGTAGCCCCCTTGCCAGCGATTCTCTCTCTAGTTTAGCATACTCAGCCCGACTCAGCCTGGTTGTCTCTGGCCCTAGACCCACGATTTTATGAGGCCAGAAAAACTGTGAATTAGGACCCGCTAGCCGGTACTAGGCCAAGTGGAAACGCAACCAAAGACGGGCCGCTGACGTCACAGCTCTCTTAAACGGGGCTCCGCGCTGCAGTGGAAACGCGCCATTAGTGGTGATATCATGACCTCCCTCATTGTTTGCATGCAGTATGGAGGGAAACAGTTTGAAAGCGCTCTTTAAACTCAAGCTTTTGTTGCTCTGCATAAGCTCAATGTTTACCTGAGTAATCTAGAGAAACTCAAGCCTTACCACACATCAACAAGTGTCTTAAACATCTGCACAAATGGCCTGTTTTTAGCCCTACTGAGGCAAATGCTCCCTTAATCCTCCGGAGAGGCTCCTGTGATAGCTCCCTTCATGAGGCCTCTGTAACAAGGTGCTGAAGTCACTTAAGCACTGAGTTAACACAAACAGTCCAAATGATTGGCTGCATTTCCTTCACTCACTTCCCTGTACAACAAAATGCATCTACGGCTGCTGTGTGCTCATCTGTGTGTGATTATTGGAGCTCTAACTGAATCCAGTGACGTGCAGCGCCACCCCGCTCTGAAACAAGTGGGGTTTATTTTCGAACCCCTGCTTTTTCATCACGGCCAGATTGCCCGGAGAGATTGGCTTCCCTGGGCTGTGTAACAGATACCATCTAAATCATTAGGGCTCATTCATTGCCATGTGCCACACTGCGGCTCAGGTTCCTGCAACCCCGAGGTCAAGCGGCTGAGAGCTCCCTGACCTCCAGCACTTCCTCTGAATATTAACAGGGTAGTTATGTAGTCAAAAGCCCTGATATAGAACATTGGTTCATTTAGATAATAGCCAATCAGGCGCAGCGGCGAGGAGTGCAGTGATCTCCACATTAAACTGGACAGGATGGCTGGGCCTTTATGTGGCTTACTGAGGGCATAATGACAGCAAACAGAGGAAGCGTAGGCCTCTCTGGCTAAAATTACGCGGTCACATGCCTGCTGGCTGGATGCTTTCCTTTAACTCTAAGTTGGGCTCCTTATGGGGGACAAATCCAGCCAGGCTCCATTATCAAGATGAATGTTGTGCAGTTGCAGACATTAGGGCTATACTATAAGACAGAAAAGTTTAGAGGCCAGGCTGGTACAAAAGGCATTTACCACGCAACCTCTGCACATGATGGCAATTTAAATCATCAGGGATTACATTTACAATTGTTTTTCTCCTTTCAAATCAGTACTGGGGATCCAAACGAGTCCACGCCAGCATCACTCATGAATAATCACAACTAGCTGCTCTGACACGCCTGTGGCTATTAAGTTGCATCAATGCGATCAGTGATGCGTCAGTAATTCATTTGGACGTTATCTAGTCAATCTATGCCTCATCTTTCCTTTAGGACTCCCACAGTATTATGGCGCTTTTCCACTGCAGGACCTAGCACGGCTTAGTACGGTATGGTTAGGCCTTGGTAAGCCAGCAGGGCCGGCCTGTAGCATTGGCGTTATAGATGTTCGCCTAGGGCGCCAGATCTGGGGGAGGCGCTGCGCTGGTAGCTCTGGGAGGGAAAAAACATTTTTGACCGTTGGTGCTCATCCAAATTTTCGGCCTTGATGTAACAATATTCATAATTAAGTAAATGTATAACTACAGCTCAGTGAGGTAAAGGACTCTCTGAGTGTTTAGATAGTTCACTTTAGTCTAAGTTATCTCAGTGGGTCTCAAACGGTTTGATCACAATTTATGTAAACACATATCTCCAAGGCACTCTTTTATAATTATTGGGATAAAACAGGTTTGAAATCATTCCAATGTATACTATAGGACAGTAAACCAAAAATATCGTTTAAAACTGGAGAGATAAAAAAATATGCATTCAGCTAAAATCTCGCCTAGGGCAGCAAATTGTGTAGAGCCGGCCCTGTAGGCCAGGCTCACTTTATGCTGCGTTTTCATTACAGTTTAGTTACTGGGGTAGTAACTATAGTAACGCAGTGTAGGCGGGGCGATCAGCTGTTCTGTTCAGAAACTGGACAAAAGTTAAACAAGTACAAACCACAGACTGTCTGTGTCATGACGAATACAGTCGCTGGTTTATTTATGTCTGTAGGCTGTTGTTGTGAGTGTGGATGGTCGGAGCATATACAACGTTAGCTTAGCCTGATCGATCCGATCTCCACACATGCATTTTAAAAGGTTTTTCGCCTGCCGTCTTGTCTGCAGACCGGTATCAGTATATTGTTACTTCGGCATCATTTTGAAATGCGTATTACAATTAAATCATGGTAAAATATGTTCATGTTGTTGTAGTTGTAGCCCCCTTGCTAGCGATTCTCTCTGACCAATCAGCAGTCGAGAGTGTTTACGTCACTAGTTTAGCATATTCAGCCCGGTTGTTGGCCCGGTAAGAACCTCGATTTTGGAGGGCCAGAAAAAATGTGAAAAGGTAGCCCTGAGCCGGAACTACCCCTAGTGGAAAAGCAAGAAAACGTGCTACGTGCTGCAGTGGAAAAGCATCGTTAGTGAACCAGTTTGTTCCTCCACAGCCAGGCACCAGGCCTTTAATCAGGAGAGCGCTGTGGTGTGTTTGTGGAGCTGAAATGGAGCGTGGCCGCCCCCCCCCACTCGCTAACAGCACTCTTACCCTCCATCCATCCGTTGCATTTGTAGATTAACAATATAACATATGATGCCAGTGCTGTTTCTGCTATTTAAAAAATGCTGTCTGTATATTGCAGACATCCAAACTTGAAAATAAAAGTTTAATCGAAAATGTGTTAGCTTTTTTAGGAATTTTGGACCCTATGATTTAATGTTTTAATCTGTGTTTCCATTATCAAAGTGGAAGCACCATGAAATAGAAAACCTTCTCCACATGAAACCATTTAATGATGGGTTATTTCTAAACGTTTAGATTGTAAACTGAATTGTTCCAACGCACAGTAGACAAGCCTCTATACAGCAGAGCATGGGAAGCCGTCAGAGAACACAGGATTGTAAGATAATGAGCAGAGCCCGAGAATTGTCATTCTAAGCTTGAATGCACGTGAATTACAGCCGCATTCTCCTGGACCTCAGTGAGTAAATAAACACCCTGAAACTAGGGGATAATCATCACGGACACTTCTGTCTTACTGCAGAATCCAGAGGACTATAAATAGTTGGCAGCAATCAAACATAATAAATGAACTGTCAGAGCACAACAAGCACAGCAGAATTTTAAGTAATTATAAGTAAATTTGTTGCATTTCTGAGTAAGTGGTAGCAGATAGGCCTCTGACAGGGAGCCAGTGGTGTGTGACGGCTCTCCACATCCCACAGCCACCACATCTCAATGGGGAGGAACGCTAAAGACATCTGGGGGGCCATTACATACACTTAGCTGCACCAAGGAACACTCCAGCTAAACTTCCCTCCAAATGGCTATTTGTTTGTCTCTTAATTATCTTCCCTCCTCAGGGCCTTTTTAGGGGAATTTAAAATGTTGTTTATGGAAACAAGTAAAAAAATTAAATGCGTAATGGAAAATTGCATAACACTATCCCATGCTCATTTGAGATGACCCGCCACAATACCATATTTGTGGACCATGTGATTTATAGACAATGAAGTGATCATTTACATCATGTTGGCCTCATTGATGTGGCTTGGCTGATTACAGAGAGACTTGTGCTGCTAAAACAATGTGAGCGCAGAGAGACTCTTTATAATCATAGGCTAAGAATAGGTCTCAGGGAGCGTTGGATGAACCTGTTACCTGCACAGAGTTCACAGAGTTGGACTGTTTAACTAAAGAGTGTAAACGTGGCAGTAAACCCCCCCACACACACTTTTTAGGCCTAGTCAATGTGACAATAACCAAATGACAGAAAAGGAATGATTTTCTAAAAGCAAAGCCCCAGAAACAAACAAACCATTACGCCGTGCCACAGAGGAGCTGGGTTAGCGCTTGTAATTCAGGTGAATTGCAAATGTCCCCTGGCTGGCACACTTACAGCTGCAATAACACCGAGGGCCGGCTGCACAGTGTCCACACACAGTGTCCACACACAGTGTCTACACACAGTGTCCACACACAGTGTCCACACAGCCAGTCTCACAACACCTCACATTGCACACCTATGCAGGGAAAATAGCGCAAACATTATTAAGATGTTTTACAAAATGTAAATGGTGTAAATAATGTGTTTCACTGCTACGTGGGACTATCCTAAACACAAAGACAGTGTGGGGTCAATTCTTCCATGTTTTCTTTTACCACGAGCGGCATGTCTATTTTTTCTGTCTCGGGTTTCAAAGCGTGGGCACAAAATGCAAAGGAAGCTCAAATGATTACAATTAAAGTTTGATTTAACACTGTCTTTCCTCCCTGTGGCACAAATATTTGCACTTTAGTCCTTTTATGGTGATTTAAATGACATGTTGGCAACACTTGGCTTTAAATGATGTGTTACAGGGACTAAACTTCAGAGAGTTTGGCCTCACCGCCGCCCTGGCTCAGATTATGTTAAACAGATTTAACAGTTTTAATGTTTACAGTTAGCATTTGAAGCTTTGAGCGCTCACAAAATCCATTGGTTACGACTAAGCTGACTGAATGGTACTCAAAGAGGAATCTGCAGAGAGGCTAAAAAGCTTCCAGAAGTAGAATCAGGACATATTCACTTTAAATCCCCATCATCAGGGCCACACACTCTCATGTATTTTCACCATGGCACAGTCTGAGGCTGAGGAGAGCTTGCTCATCAGCGGCCTCTAACCGGCGTGTGTTGTGAGCGAAGGCCGAGCAATGACACGGTCCTGAGCGCCTGATTGCAGCCATCTTGAACAGATCTGGCTGGCTCTGGCTCACCACAGGTCCCCTTTCAGTGGGCTGTCATTACTGCAGAGGTGAGCTCTCACACGCCGACCCACACACATTGAAACACACACATGCTAGGGGGGCCGCGGAATGAATGAGCACACTGAGACCTGGGCCTGATCAAGCGAGCAGCGGCCGGGAGTTGTTGTAAGAAAATCCTCTGCTGGGACTATCAGAGCACATTAGGCTGAGCAGGCCGCTGCCGCAGAGCACACTGAGGCAGTATTTCAGCTGAGCAGGGCTACAGTTATAATATTACTACGCTAGCCAAAGGGCCTTTGTTTACCTTATTCACAAATATTCTATGTAGCAAGGGTGAATGACTTGTCCAGACGTTAATAATGGAATAGGAATGTGAGGCAGAAGCAAACACGAGTCAGCCCTTTCTCCTGCTGACAGCGTGGATCATCAACAGCACAGAGCTTAACGCCCCCCCATAGAGTGACAGGTGTGCTGCTCACCTCCATGCAATCACACGCTGTTGGTTAACAGTTCGTTCGCTTCTTGGAGAACAAGGGACCTGAAACATTTGCTCAGGGAAGAGAAATTGCAGCAAAACGAAACAACCTAATTTGGCAATAGGCTTCAGCATGCATGCTAGAGCGAGTGTAATTGCTGGGGGAGGGGGTCGCGCTTTTTGTTTACTATCTCTGGGCATTCCTTCCCCTAATAACCACTCCAAGTGAAATCAAACCGGCTCTGTATTTGCTCCAAGAGGTGATTAGCCGGGGAAGTTAGGATTTAAAATGGACCTAATTGGGCTGCTCTATTTATGTTAGCTTGAGATTTATCATACCATTTGTGAATCATTTTAAATGGATTAGCCCTACGCATTCTATTTCTGAGTAATTGTGCTTGTAATTGGAACATGCAAAGCAACAGATTGGTTTGGTTGAATAGTTTCATAATTTAAATGGTTTGCCATTTGCACAACAACAAGAGTGTAATGTCCCTCTTTTGTTGTCATAAGAGACATGAAGACGTGTCCACTGCCTGCTGGCAACACACACACACACACACACACACACACACACACACACACACACACACACACACACACACACACACACACACACACACACACACCAAGCTTGGGGAGTAACGGAATACATGTAACGGCGTTATGTTATTTAGGATATAATAAACATTTTTAACTGTAATACAGTTACATTTCTAAAGATGGGGATTACTACCAGGATTACAATGCTACAGTGCAGTTTAAAATTGAGAACGATATATTACGAGGCTCATGCGCACACAGTACAACACTTCACGAGACTAACAACACCAGCAAACGACTCTAGCTAATCTTCCAGTCATCATGGACATTTGGCCAGTTATTGAGCACATGGGAGAAACAGCATTAAGTGCACGCTTTGCCTGCCAGCTGTGAAATGTAGCATTTAGGGGTAAGTCCATCTACTAACCTGTAGACTAACTACTAACTACTGATGTTACTAGCTACTGAAAAAAATCAAGTTTGAGTGTATGTGTGGATAGCATACCTAACAAAGTATATTTACGTGCATAATGACCGCTATTAATCTGACAAGTGATTATCATAACGAAGGAAGGAATACCTGGAAAGCAATTGAACATTGAACAGACATAAACATTATATTAGGCTAAACAATTTTAACAGCACAAATATTAGTTGGTAAAGTAGTGGACGGAACATAGCTTGCTTAAATACTTCATCATCAAACTCAGTATTGGAGTCCAATACTTGGAATAGTTTGCATATTTGCATATTGATATTGAGATATTCCAAAAGTAACGGAAAGTAATCAAGATTCATACTTTTAATATTGGGTTGATTAAAATACATTACTGATTACTTTTTTTAACAGGTAATTAGTGACAGATTTTACATTTTTTAAGTGACCTTCCCAACCCTTGACACCCCAGTAGTATGTTAAACTTACATCTTAGGTATGCCGTGCTAACGTTTCATTACCAATATGCGAATTGTTTGGTATTTCAACATACTAAGGCCTACTGTTAGCACAATATACTGCAAGTCAAATGTAAGCTACAGGCTTTTTGCTTTATGGATGACAGCAGATTTAACATATTTTAACACACACACAAGTGTTTGCTGAGATAACAAAACTTAAATCTCAAATATGTCAGGCAAAATCCTGTGTAAGTATGTGTAAAATGATGCACTCGAATTATGACTCATGAATAAATATTTCTTATTTAAGTGGCATACCCCAAGTGCACAACCCAAATTTGATTAAACACTTTAAACAATAATCTATTGTTAATAAATTGTAAAAGCTACATAGTGTATCAGAAAAGTGTATATGATGTTATACACTATGTGCCTGGAAGAAAAACATTTGTTGAGTAGCAATAATCAACAAATATATCTTTATAGCTTCCTGTTATCCCACTGCAGCCGTACAAGGAGACCCCCCCTCTGGAGCTGTTTGCTGGGCGTGATGAATTGGCTGAACGCTTGAACCCAAAGGCTGGCAAATGAGCAGTTAATTCGTGGTTGATAGATTACAGAACTAATTTTTTTATTTGTGCTCCAAAATACAGAAAAACAAATAATAGACATTTTGTTTTGAGGTACAAATCTGTTTCCTCCCCTGCCATTTGCTTTACTTAGGTAGATTGTTCCAAATAAAAAATAGCAAAATGACACTTCATTCACCTTAGCATATTTTCCCCTGCTACATAAATGTTTTGTGAAACATGTCCTGGACTGATTTTGAGTCATTCATGTTTCAGCAGTGAGGGAGTTAGAGGAAACAGCAGCATGTATGTACATTCATTACGGCAGACTTGGCATGTGGGGAGAAATAATGTGTTTCAGCTCAGTGAGTGACAGAACAAAGCACATACAGTATTGGAGCTGGTCTTGGAGGGCTGTGGCTATTTGCTGAAACATTCGAGCTGGAGTTTTATGTGACAAAATCATCACAGGATATGAGTTCATGTGGCTTGTGTTTAAAGATTAAGAAAACAGTTAGTGGGAAATTAAAGCAATTCAACTAATATGATTAATTTCACCGTTGTGCATTTTCTCCTTGAAACATATCTTTTGAAAAGTCTTATCGAGGACATATCATTCATCACTTCAGAATTAGTACCAGCGACAAAAACAGGCTGTCCAGTGAGCAGAGACCTTGCAGACCTGAGAGTTTATCATTATGGTCGTTCCAAGTCCCTGTGCGATATCACTCGTGTTTGCTGGCCCACAGATCTGCAGCTTCACGTGGAGGCTTATCGCTGTCGGGCAACGTAGAACCACACAAAGCCTCCTACTGCAACGGAACAATCTACACACAAGCTTCCAAATGGTTGTATCAAAAGCTGTTTGTGTTCAAGTTTCTGGGTGCTCAGAAGCAGCATGATTCATTCATCGCTAATGTCAGGAGAATAATTGTCATTATTTCATGGTTAGTTTGACATACGGCTAATATTCACAAGGCAGGAGTTGAAGTGAGCAGGCTAAGGAATAGTGAAAATATGGTAGGAGGTCGGCATGTGGTGTGCGTGCGTGCGTGCGTGCGTGCTTTAGGGGAGGGTTCCTGACCATGCCTCTCAGCCGTTTCCTTCAAACAGCAATCAGGCAGAATCAAAGCAGCTGCTCTGTTCTTGAATTTTCCAATTGCACTAATCAAGTCAGTTTAACGGCTCCACAAGCTGCTGCACTAAACTGCGTAACACACACACTTACACACACTAGCTGCTGTCGGCTCAGGCCACCATTCTACAGTCCAGTCAGAGATAATAACACTTATTATTTGGGCCTGTTGGAACACGTGTTGAGGAGAATGGAAGTGTTGAAATGTGGACTGTTAAAGATTCACACAAATCATCAGTGGAGCATAAAAATGAGCAACATGCGATAATGTGGTGGGTAAGGGAAATGATTCTCCTTGACCTGTTACTCTGCAGCAACAATTGTCTCTATTGTATACGACCATTCCAGCCTAAACAACATAGCACTAATCCCCCAATTTCCATTCACTCAGATGACAACAATTCAGGTTCATCTTGTGTGTTGAGAGCTACACAGCAGAGATCCAAACAGCCGTGGATGCTCGGGGAAAGAAAACAAAGCTAATTGTTCTGACTGGCCTAGAGATTCAGTAAGCCTGCAAATTTCATTTTGCTGCTCGCTGTGATCACCATTACATAAATCCTAACATTAACCAACACAAAGCGGAGGAAGTAAAAGCACACAGAAAGTGTTTCAATGTGGTCTGGCTGCGCAGCCTTGGCCCTGGGAGAGACTTCCTCTGTGAAGTATTTAATGTTGGAAGCTTTCCCTCTCAAAACACAGAGCACCTGGGACAACAGCGCGCTCCAGAGCCGGTGTTAATCAGCAGCAATGCAGACTGGCAATCAGTGGTACCCACAAGAATACAATTAAAACGGTATGCCGGCTCTTTATACAACCATGCCGCCTTACTTATGAAAACAAAAATTACAGCTTAAAACTGCTCTAAACATTTGGTAGAAGCTGTGTGGTACATCCCGAGAAAAACGTCTTGATTGCTAAAAGTATTTCAAAGGCTTTGGTTGGAAACCGGATAAAAGAGGGGAAATCAGCAGCTTTAAAAGCATTCTTTGCTCCACTGCAAACAATTATTTTCTTCTGTTTCAGTCAGAGCAAACACGTCCTCTGGATTTTGACAAGTGTCACTTGTCATTACTGGAGAGGATTTCAGAGGTAAGCTTGATTACTTTCACTTGCACTTCCACTGAAGATGGGCAGCAAGCTAGGGGTAAGCGGGGGGGAAAGTAACACAAAAGATGAAATGATCAACAACTCACCTGTGTGTTCTGTTAATACCAGGTGCTATTTTGTACAAATGTTTGACATAATTCAGTTTTGACTTTAAGTTGCTCATGATAACTTTTGAACCCGTCAACTGTAGCTGGCTTGAAGTGTTTATTTTTGTTTTAAATACACAATCTCAACCGATCGAACCACAAGATCGTTCCTCTCTTTTTTTCCTGGTCCAACTGTTCAAAGGCCCAGCAAAGCACTTCATTAGCTAGCCGCGCCATGACTGTTTATCTTAGCACAGATAAAGCAGCCTGTAACATTAAAGATCAATCATTACATTGACAGAAGTATTTGAACTTCTCAATGTACCTATAATGATTGAATTTAATGTTACGGGCTGCTTTATTTTTGTAATGTCTGGATTGGCTTAACGATAGTTCCTTTAGTGTTAGTCCAACTTTCTCTCTCTTGTATCTCTGTTTTAGTTTCACCAAAGACTGAAGGAAAGGCTATCCGTGTCTTTAGCTGCTAAAGCATTTGCTCACCAGCTAGCCTCTGGCTGTGTGTGTCTGCTGTGTGAGTTTGAAACAACGCTTTGAAACAAAGTTGATGGGCGTGTCAAGAGTACAGTTACAAGTCTTCAAACAAAATGGTGGGCTGAAAGAAGCTTCAATGCTCTCAAGAGCTAAGGGGAACTGCATTAAGCTGCTGAGCCATTTCCTTACACATATTAGTGCAGCTTTAAGAGGTCCAACTCAGTGGAGTTACAGTTGTCATGCATCTCATCACTTTAGTAGGATCCTGACATTAAATATTTCCATGGCTTGAAACCTAATTAATTGAATGTTATATTATGATGAGATATATAACCTCAGAACAGGCCAAACTGCAGGCACTTCTCAACATTACAATATCCAAAAGGCTGAGGACTAATGGCCTGCTTAAAAGTGCACACTGGCATTGTTTTAAAGTGGTCAGTTTTGTCATTAAGTGAATGCTTGTCCACAGTTGGGTCTAAACACAGAGCCTTTTATGGAGTTACCCTAATTAGTGTGACCATTAGCCTTAATGGGGAGTAATGGCCAGTTAGATGTTATTTGGTAAAACAACACGCTAGAGGCTGGAGGTGTTTTATTACAGCTCTATATTAGGCTCATTTCTGGAAGGTAAAGAATGTTTCCAGATTTCAGGCGAAACTGGCCGGGCACTAATTCAGTTTCCACAGCTCGCAGAGCAGGGACCACCCACCAAGAAGGATACTTGCTGTATGATTATAATTTCACTCAGCTTTATGCTCACTGGCCTACTAAGCTCGACTGTAAACTCTTCTGGTCTGTTTCTGTCACGCTAAAATGTGTGGATCAGTTTTTCTAGAATATCTCTACATATTATTCTTTTTTTAAAACATTGCAGATAACCTGGTGCATTTATTCACAGCAATGCATGAGCAGATTAAACTAAACTGTGCTTACACTATTTGACCAAAGGGCTCCTTCAGGGAATCACACCAGTCATCTTTGCAGCATTTATTGTAACAAGACAAAACAAACAGAGTATATTTCACTAAGACTTCAATCCTAGTGATGAAGTGTTTAGTTTAGCAGGGGTTTGTAAAATGAAGCCTTTGAACACAATAACCCTTGGCACTGATGTGATGGGGACCAACATTAAATGTTTTTAATATTTGCTGTTAAAATCACAAATGGGCAACCTGGGCAACGAAAAACACACTGTAACACAACTTGACTGAAGTGTAAGTTCCTCTTCGAATGATTTCCAGATCCCGCAGTAATCACCATTTCCAGGGGAATTCCTTCACACCAGAGCTTCTGTAAACATAGCCAATAACGAGCTAATTGCTTTACAGGGTGAATGATAACCAGCTATTTGGCTGCGGTGAAGTCTTAAGGGCGAAGGGTTCATACTGTGTCACTGCATACTGGGTCCAGGAGATTTATAAACATCTACTAGTAGTTTCATTCTAGTGTCAGTGTTTGGCCAATTACTTTACACAGGCCATTTTTCTTTAGCTGAATACCGTCCGTATCTATGAACCATGGTTATGGCTAGAAAGGATCCGTCTAGTGTAAATATGACGTCACGTTCTTGTTGTAACTCTCGTGGTAATCGGAGCGGCTCGGAAGCGCTCGGAAAGGGTCGGGGTGCATGACGCGGGAAGATCGGCCAATCGCGGGTCTGAGAAGAGGAAGGATGCATGACAGACAAGTTCGTCAGTTGTAATGTCTAGAACATTTAAATGTATTTACATTTACATACATTTATAGTTTGAGCATATATGAGGAGGAAACAAAGACCACATTTGTATCAACAAAGAAGGACAAATGTTTTGACCAAAGAGGTGAGTTTATAATTGATGTTAGCTTTTAAACTGTCAGACATTTCAAAGGTTGACTAAAAGAAGGCAAATAAATAATCATGTTGTCCTTCTCAGATTTGAATTTGAATTTGAGCTGAATGTTATGTTCTCCGATGGGTACCGGAAGTACAACACAAACCTTCCACAGTACCTCCAAAACAGGCCACGTGCCATTGCACGACACATCCTGGACAGACACTTTCGGTCACTCGACTACAAAGGAGCCGTCACAGGACGAGAAAAAGGAGTGTTCTGTGTGAAAAGCCTGACAACATCAGCCACACACCGGGTGTCTTTTGGCCGCGGTTCCATCAGTCCATCATGTACCTGCCAAGACTGGCAAAGACATTTACTGCCCTGCACTCACTTTTGTGTGGTGTTCAACACAATTGAGGGTTGTGGTTGGGAGAGTCTCAGTGAGACCTACAGGGAAAACCCTCTGTTTTCTCTGGATGTTATTTGCTTAACTACATCCCAAACAGATTCAATCACTCCCTCCTTAGAGGATGCCCTTGTCTGCATGGAGGACACCCCCAACACCCCTGT
>CALSBW010025257.1:236965-280293 GCA_943590975.1 Lindbergichthys nudifrons | reverse complement strand
GGGGGGCAGCAGCACAGATTTACCACCTTAACCGCCTTAAAGCATGGAGAGAAATGGCGTCTACTTCTCTGGCCACCACGGTGATTGAGAGTGATGAGTTGGGACCGGAGGTAATTCAAAATATGTGTGGACTGCTACTTGGAGAGGTCCCAGTTCACCTCCTGGGCCCTGCCGTGGTGCCCTTGAGCAAGGCACCGGACAGCCCCCCCACTCCCATTGCTCCCCGGGCGCTGTGCAATAGCTGCCCACTCCTAGACTCCTGGTACTAGGATGGGTTAAAAGCAGAGGCCACATTTCACTGTGTGTGCTGTGTGCTCTGCATGTGTGAACATTAAAGAGGGTTTCATCCCTCCGATTCTATCTATCTATCTAAAAACAACAAATTAGCTTTGGTCTGTTGACGACCAGCTCTCACTGGGCCAGAGAGCAGACGTTGCTTCGTTGCAAAGGCAGTTTGCCAATGTGTTCTCCCTGCTGCCAGGGCGCACCTCTCTCATACACCACCACATAGAAATGCCCCAGGGCGTTGCCATTTGTTCACGGCCCTATTGGCTGCCTGAACACAAGAGGAAAATTGTTCAGGCGGAGCTTCAGGCCATGCTAGAGATGGGAGTGATAGAAGATGTAATGTGGACATGAAAGACTCAACTTGCTGGACGTTAACAGGGTTTATTAACCAGTGCTGGCTCACACACACGTTATACATGCTTACTGTGCACTTCGTCACTGCTAGAGTATCTATATCCTGTGTAGACAGCAGGGGGCACATTTATACTGAGAGCACAATACATTCACATGAATATCACATTGCCCTTTTTTTTAATAGCTTTAAACATTTGGCTGTTACATGTATACTGCATTTAACATAACAGTTATCTGGAAATAGTGCAATTCTGCTGTAACAGTATCTTTTATCTCAGACTTTTGCATTCACATTTGAGCTTTGAACACATCATCCACACAATCTTATGCATACTGAAAGTGCATTAAAACTGTTTCCTACATAAATCTTACTTCTTGTCTTAACCAGGACTCAACAGTCTCTTGAAGTTAACAACAGTTGGAAATATACAAATTTGTATATACCCAGCGTATCATTCACATGTTTAGCAGTCCATACACTATGTGTAGTCCTGTAAATAGGCAGGAGTCTATCGTGTCTATCTATCGTGTCTCGTGGGATATCTGGGTGTTGCTGTGACAGTAGAGTCATCACTGACTGGATCTGGTGGGATGTCAATTAGCTCTCCAGCGATCTTCTTGAAGAATGAACAGTTCCTGACTATGCGATGTCCATCTCTTGCCACTGTAACCATTGAGCCTTTGACTATAATCACAGTGTAGGGTTTAGTGTTGTATGGTGTGGTGAGTTTGTTATGCTTGGGCTGGCGATGAAGCACAATGTCACCTGGAGTGAAAGTGTGAGGTGAACCATGACGATGAGTGTCTGCATGAGATTTCATCTTGGCTTTAGCCTTCTAGTCCTTAGCTCTCACTTCTGAGTCTGAGCTCTTGTTGGCAGTGTGAGTGAATGAAGGGATCTTTGTGTACACTTTGCGTTGGAATAACAGTTCAGCAGGTGAGCTCTCTGTTGTGCTGTGAGGTGTAGATCTGTACTCACGTAGAAATATGTTCAAATGTTGTTTCCAATTAATTCCCTGTGTTTCTGCCACACGTATTGCTTTGCCCAGTGTGCGCATGAATCTTTCAGCTGTAGCGTTAGCTTGAGGCCAAAGCAGTGTGATCCGGCGATGATGAAATCCTAAGTAGTCTGCAAACTGAGAGAATTGGCTGCTGTTGAATGGGGGGCCGTTATCAGTTTTTACCATTCTGGGGATTCCAAACATAGAGGAAACTTTGTCCATGACTGGAATGATTGTGTTAGCTGAAGTTGATCTAACACTCTCAACAACTGGGTAGCGTGCATAATCATCTATCATGACTAACAGGTACTCTCCTGTTGGTAGTGGTCCATCAAAGTCTGCGCTGATACTGTGCCAGGGTGCTTCTGGTAGACTTGACATTTTTAATGGCTCAGTATGTACAGCTGGGGTATTTACCTGACATGCAAGACAGCTGCGTACTGATGCTACTGCTTTCTGATCAATATCTGGAAACCACACCTTTGTTCTGAGTAGTGCTTTGGTTTTAGCGATGCCCTGATGTCCTTCATGAGCTAGCTGTAGGACTCTATCTTGTAGGGCTGTGGGAATCACTATTCTAGTGCCCCGTAGTACTATGTCTGATGCATGTGATGTTGTCAGCTCGCTGCCTACTCGTCTAAACTGTTTTCAATATGGCAGCGTGTTGTGATTCATCAGTCTTATGCCATGTGTTGTGAGTTACATGAGAGATTACCTCTTGAAGGATCAGGTCTTTAAGTGTCTCTGCTTTGATCTCTGTGAGTGTCATAGCTTTGGGTGTTGCATGAGTTGCAATGAAGCTTACATACTCTTCTGCAACTTTTGCTGCTCGTGTGCTGTCACTTGTCTTTGACGGTAGAGGGTGTCGAGACATGTAGTCAGCTGGATTGTCAGCTCCCTTTCTGTATTCCACCTTGAAGTCATATGGTTCAAGCCTGAGTCCCCATCTTTCAATCCTCACAGGTGGTTTCGATATGGGATTGTTCCATATGATTTCCAGTGCTTTATGATCTGTCACTAGTTTTAAAGGATGACCATATATGTACAGGTGGAAATGTTCACAGCTCCACACAATAGCCAGTGCTTCTTTTTCAGTCTGGGAGTATCTCCTCGCTACATAACTTAGAGACCTACTTGCATATGCTATTATGTGCTTCACCCCTTTTTCATCATGCTGTCAGAGGATAGCACCCAGTCCCACAGGGCTAGCATCCACTATAAGTTCTGTCTGTCTGCCAGGGTACAAGTATGACATGACTGTGTCGCTGGTTAGACTGTCTTTCAGTGTCTTTAGAGCAGCTTGCTGTTCTGGGCCCCATACCCAGGGTGTGTCTTTTCTGGTGAGCTTTCGTAGCGGCTCCGAAATGGATGAGAAATCTTTGATGAACCTGGAGCAATAATTGGCCATGCCCAGCAGACTGCTGACCTCACTCTGATTTTCAGGATCTGTGGCATGATGGACTGCCACAACCTTTTTGGGATCAGCTGAAACACCTTGCGCTGAGAAGATGAAGCCGAAAAACTCAAGCCTGGATTTGTTGAATTCACATTTCTCACGATTAAGTGTGAGACCACTGTCTTTCAGTCTCTGGAACAGGGCTCTGAGGTTGTACAATGAACAATGATGTCATCGCTGAGATTCTTCACACCTTTCAGACCATGCAGTGTTTGGCATATGGCATTTTGAAACACCTCAGCAGCAGAGGATATGCCAAAACTCAGTCTTTTGTAGCGTCTTAGTCCAAGGTGAGTGGAAAATGTTGTGATGTATCTGCTGTCTGGATGAAGCTCTAGCTGGTGATATCCAGCTCTCAGGTCAAGTTTAGAGAACACAGTTGCTCCGTTTAACTCATGTATCACGTCATCCATTGTGGGGGTGATGTGTCTTTCCCTCTCTATGGCTGTGTTAGCCTGACGCATGTCAACACAAATTCTTACTTTGTCGGGGTCTTTAGGCTTGGGTGGTGCAACAATAGGTGATACACATGGAGTCGGTCCAGTCACCTCCTCGATTATGTCATCTGCTTCTAGCTTGCGAAGCTCATCCTGAACCTTCTGGCGGATGTGGAATGGTACTCGTCGATGTGGCGATGGGAGGCGTGTGGCGTAGTGGGTTAGTGCATTGGTGCGTTGGCGTTCGGATCAGGGGGTCACAGGTTCAAACCCCACTGCAGTCAGCACGTCGTTGTGTCCCTGAGACACTTCACCCCAAATTGCTCCTGTGGGGATTGCCCACAGTATTGAGTATGTAAGTCGCTTTGGATAAAAGCGTCTAACAAGTAACATGTGGTTGACATGTAGGTTTGATGTCAGGATTTATATGAAGCTTTACCTGAACGTCTTTCAGTTGGCCTATTCCCTTAAACAGCTCGGGATTGCTTTCCACCAGCTCATCTGCGACTGTGAGATGCTGTGGTCTGGATGACACTGCGGTGACAATTTTAATCAGTCCCAGTGTTTTGGATGTCTGGTAGCTTAGAATATTAAATCCATCTCCTTTAATCACAAAGAATGTGCACATTGTGCTTTTCTGTCCCTTCTCCACATTGCACCTGAATGATCCACGAACAGGCAATGGGACGTTGGAGCGGAATGGATACATCTTTGTTGTTGTGGGGCTGAGTTGTGGAAGAGGCACCAGGTCTCTGAAGCTTGATTCACTGACACAGTTTGCTGTAGCTCCTGAATCGGAGTGCATCAAGGCTTGAATCTGGTTCTCTCAGTGCCTTTCTGAGCAGTCTGGATGATGCACAGCTTTGTATGATTTGCGTTTAATCTCTGCATCCATGCTGGTAAACTCACAGTTCTTAGCTAACATCCTCAACCTTGTGTGATAACTGTCCAAAGTTTCACCTGGATTTTGCTAAGCTTTTCTGAAGATGTACACTTGATATTGGACTTTTTTTAACCTGGTCTCACCAGAATGCGTGACTCCACCACGACTCCTTAACACCGCAGTGCGTGGTGGAGTCACGAACTTTGCTACATTTACGTGTCTGCACCACACAAACAACCCCAATGTAAAGTGAATGAGGCTCCTTTGTCGTGGTGCACACACGCATTTCTACAACGTCCAGCAGTGAGCTTTTATTCTATAAAACGTTTTTAAAAACTACTTTATAGCTTGTAGTAACTCACGGGAGGCTTCTTTTATTTCATTTGTATTCATAATCATTTGTATTAGTTACGAATTCTTGTTCTCAAAAAACAGTGCATTGTGTGTAATACAACTGTGATTTTTATTAAATGAGTTAGTTTTTAAGGAAGGCCAGAGCTTCAGCTGTGTCAAATAGATTGTTCCCTTTAGTTAACGTTATTTAAAAGATAATTATATTCCTATTTGATCATGTCCCCTTTATTGTATTACGGACGCAAAGAGCAATGTGAGCGTCCATTCCCATTGGATAACGGAGGATTTTACACCCGGAAGTAAGTATTCTCCTTACTGTCGATTGATTTTATTTACAGTGATATCTGCACTACTCATCAACTCAGAAACACCAGATTATCCTTGTTAATTACACAACATTGATTGGTTTAAATTGTGTGCAATGCTTTTGTATTTTTCCCCTTCGATTCGGAGAAACAAATATTTGTTCAGAGTTTAGGATGGCCGAAGACACTACACTACCCAGAACCTCAGCTATTGAGTGGCGAAGTCACGCCCATCTACTTCCGGTCCATGGGACCTTATTTCGGAAAAATAATGTATTGAAGTCAATGGAGAGAGAAAACGTATCTTTCGATCCCGTTTGAATTGTGCCATGAATTACACATATGATGTTTGTCAATCTTAAAAAATAATTTCCATGTCAAAAAAAGTCACAGTTTGTCGTAAAACTGTTGAAATATAAGACTATGAAAAATACGCAACTAGAAAGACTACAAATCCCAGAGTCGCGTAAGTGATGTCACAATTGTTTTCCTCCACTAAGAGATAGCTAAGATAAGCGCCATATAGATATAATCTATCTATATGGCGCTGGCTAAGATAAGATAACTTTAACAAGATGCCTGTGTGCTTAGTACCAGGTTGTTATCATACCAGCAATGGGTCTTGCTCGTTCTTTTGCTTCCCGTCTGATGAAAGGACCAGGAGTGGCTTGATCAAGTTAGCTACCTAGCTAGTAGCTAACACGTTAGTTAGCATTACAGCCTTGTCATTTTTATTAGCCTTAACATGAAGTAACATGAAGTAACCCAAAATGTTAAACAGTAAGAGTAGTCAGGGCCGTATCCAGGATTTCCTAAATACCGAGGTCCAAACATGCTAGGGGAGTTCGGGGGTATACCCCCCCTGAGATTTTTGGGATTTTTATGATCTAGTTAGGTGTTTTTTAAGTCCTGTGGGGGGTCACACATTGGATAATATATTGATTTCAAACCATGTCAGTGGGCTGCAGCATACATTATTTTTGAAAGTGTAATGCATAAGAATCAGTTGATTGTTACTATGAATAATCTGGACATGCAGAAGAGGCTAAAATGATCACACAACATTGTCAACATTCATTTTCCATGTCTCTCCTTTCCATAACCTGCAGCCTCTCTTCCATCTTCTTTAGTCTCTCTGTCTTCTTCCTGTTCATTACTCTCTCTGTCCTCTACTCTTTCTCTTTGTTCAATCTCTCCCTCGTTGTTCACTTGTTGCTCCTCCTCACTTGTCGCTCCTGCCAGTGAATTAAAAGCAACTCAGCAATTTAGTTCATTTCACTTGTTTGTTTGCATTATTTTTTTTATTTAAATCTGTTTTGTTTGATTCTCAAAAGAGAACAAAGATGTAAGCTAATTGTGTTTTATACAATTGTATGTTATTATGACATCATAACTGCAATAGATATATGTTGTTTTAAAATTATGCCTATTGTCTATAGTGTAAATGAAGACTATTGTTATAGATAGATGGATAGATAGATAGATAGATAGATAGATAGATAGATATATATATAGATAGATGGATAGATGGATAGATGGATAGATAGATAGATAGATAGATAGATAGATAGATAGATGGATGGGGTTATTAAGCCTACATTCTTTTGTGTGACTGTACCTGCAGTTCCTCCCTGACTTCCATCACTTTCTCTCTCTCTCTTTCTCTCTGCCTGTCCTGTCTCTTCCTTACCAAAGCTGAGCTTCGACTGACGTAGTCTTTTCATTATATCTGAGTCAGTGTAAAAAAAAAACAATACAATGTTATATCTTCAATGTTTTACTCAAATTGAAATGAAAGAAAAGCATTACAACGTTTGTTAATAGGTAATCCTTCTGACATTGGATGAATGTAATTACCTTTAGCTCTCTAGCTAGTTTATTCACGCAATTTAAACCAAAGTATAACCTATAGCTGCAATATAAGTTAGTGTGCATGTTGTCGGACGTCCACTGACTAACGTAGAGCGTTCACACAGGATCTGCTGGTCATATGATGTCCTGAGGAACAGGAACACAAGCAGCCCGCTGGACTCACATCTCTAGATACCTCATCACTCCTCCTCTGGACTCAGATCTCTAGATACCTCATCACTCCTCCGCTGCTCCGATACAAGTCTGGGCTGCGGTGGTTTGTTGATACATGTCGCCTTCTTCTGTTTGCTTTAATCGAGGCTACGTAGTTATGCAGCGCCCCCATTGTCAGTAAATGGAAGTACTACAAAGAACCCCGTTTAGTGCAGTTATTCCACACGTTTTGTTATAGACACAGCTCGGAAAAAATTACCGAGGTCCGGACCTCGGTGACCTCAATGGTGGATACGGCCCTGAGAGTAGTAGTCATATTTCGTGAACCCTTTGAAGAGTACTGTCACCGGTGTGATCATTCTATAATACACAATTTAAGCCCGGGGGAGAAATGCTAACGCTAATGCTAACGCTAGCATCGGCGATCTTTTCTACTTCATGCTGTCTGCACAAATGGTTTAAATCAAAAAGACCAGGCAGTTCAGAGAGAATCAAAGGAAGGCAGGCAGGCAGCTTTGCATGACATTCTTCAGGACGTGTTTCATTGTGGTGATAGTGAGGGTAGTCAATCGTTTTGTTGACAAGACAGTAGTGACGGCCATCTTGGTGACGTATGTTGTCGACCAGAGATGTAGTTCATTGAGCGTTTCACACAAACAAATGTGTTACTTCACAGTTTTACGACACATTTTATTTTTTTTTACTTTCAAAATTATCTTTTAAATTGACAAACATCATATGTGTAATTCGTGGCACAATTCAAACGGGATCGAAAGATAATCTTTCTCTCTCCATTGACTTCAATACATAATTTTTCCGAAATAAGGTTCCTTGGAGGTCCACCGGAAGGGGAGGGACTTCGCCACTCTATTGTTCCGCTTTGCCTCAAGCTCTGTGATTGGTTGACCTCCAACTGCATTCCATATGAAAAAAAACGTTTCGTAAAAGATAAAATCATACTTTATTCTAGAGATGTCCCGATCCGATCACGTGATCGGGGATCGGAGCCGATCACGTGATTTTCAAAAGATCGGAATCGGGAGAAAAAAATAACGAGTACACAGCGGCCACTCAGGTAACGGCACTGAAACAACCAACACTTTCAGAGACTTTTAAAAGGAAAGAGAAACTGCCCCAGAACAGTGAAAAGGCCAAAAAAATAACAGCCAAGATAGCTGAATTCATCGCGTTGGATGACCAGCCGTTATCTGTTACCTTTTTTTTCTCTTAATGCATTGCATAAAGATCGGATCGGGAAAAATCGGTATCGGCAGATTGTCAAAATCAAATGATCGGAATCGGATCGGGAGCAAAAAAAGGTGATCGGGACATCCCTACTTTATTCAGCAGTGCTTGCTTTACTCTTTGAAAGTCATCACATGAATGCATTGTAATAAATGGTTTGGCTGCATTAAATATTACACATCTGTCGTAGTTCTTTATTTATCTACAGAGATCGGGCCTCAGAATAGACCGGAAACTATTCTTTTACCGTTCTGTTTTAATTTCACAATAAAGTTAGTAGTAATAATTTGTTTTGATTTTATTGTTTTTTATTAACTACTAGACCGCTGGGTCATGTTAAGACCATCTTTTCTGTGTTGCTGTGGGTCTTTTACATCGCTTTTGTGTTACAGATATCAAAACAATAACAGAATATATCCGTCGTAAACTAAACCGGAAACAGCAGTATATTTTATTTTGTTAACACTGTAAACTTGACAGCTTTTTAACCCGCACCTCCTACTGGTTAAAGCACGTTATTACACGTTTAGAGTCATTGCAATGCAGGTAGATTGTGTTGCTTTTTAATGACTGTTTTAAAATGCCTTTTTCTTAATGTCTTTCATTTTTGTAAAGCACTTTTGAATGTGTTATATTTTATGAAAACATTTAAATATTAAGAGTATGTACAAAATAGTGGGAAAGTAGAAGGTCAATGATATACATAATATAGAATAGAAAATATCAAGAAGATACTGTAAGTCAGGGGTACTCAAATACAAATCTTAAAGGTCCAAAATAAGACAATAAGACAAAGGTCCGTTTATTACGGTCATTCAAACTTTTAAACAATTGCAACAAGATTCTTAACACGAGGTTGCAAAAACAAAAATAATCTGTATGCAGCAGTTTTCATTGTTATTGTGTCTGTGCTTGATCCCTCAGAGTCGCAGTGTAAGAGCTGCACAGTGATGAATAAAGGCAGCTGCACCCTCTTTCATTCAGCATTCCCATTATTGCTTTATAAATGTCTTGCCCCCTTGTGTGTCCACTGAGGTTCGTCAGGCCCAACACATCTTCAACAAACTCCCCCTTTGCCTCATCATCAAAACTCACAAACACCAGCAACTGAGCATTGTCAGTGGTGTCAGTGGACTCATTCACAGCTAAGGAAATGCACTGTGCATTTTCTATTCCATCACAAAGCTGATTCATCAAATCACCAGCCAGTATTTATGTTCTTCTGGTTGCTGTGGAATCTGAGAGGGGGGTTTACTTGATTTGACCTGTTATTTCCTCTTTTTGTTTGCCTTCAAACATGGTCTCCATCACTTCAGTCATGCATTCTTTTATACTTCAGTTATTATCCAGTGGAATGTCCTTCGTGGCCGAGTTCAATCAAAGTGGTTACTTTTTTTCGGCTGGGCAGTGTAGTTTTACACACTGTCTTATTTGACTTTCTCAGGACCTAAAACTGTTTTTTGGGGGCAGAAAAAAATATATTTACACACGTAAGGTCCTCATCTTAACAGTGTTGTATGCTCATCCGTAAGCAGAGCATCAAGTTGACATGTCTATTACAACTGAATGCAGCGATTACCATTTTGTTCAGCAAAACGCCTCACAAACGTATTAAGATCAACAGCTTTAGTGCGTTTTGATTCAATGCTGAGTACAGCCAAACTTGACAGTCTCTTCTCTGTCATTGTAGACTGCAAATACCTCATTCCTTCAGTACTTGGGTCCGAATGCTTCTCGTTTTGCGCCGTCCCCTTCAAATGAAATCTCCGCCAATCATATTTCCGCGCTCGCGCCAGGGACGAGGGAGGGGTTACAAGACGTGCATCTTGTGCTGCATTCACTTGCACTCGGACATTAGAGACTTTCTCTCATAAATGTCAGATGAGCCACAACTTTTCTTTCAAAACAAAGCTGCCAACTGGGGTGGCAGCTGGGGTGGCAAGGCCTATTTTTAGGGTGGCAGCTGCCACCCCATGCCACCCCGGTAGGTGAAACTAGGCTACTAGCTACAGTACAGATGCAACTAGATGAGCTGTTAACTCTCGCTCTGACTTTTTTTTTTTAAACTCTCGCTCTGACTCAGACAGGTTGAAAGAGACGACACGACACACGCATTTTTCTCACCCGCATTCCGCGAAGACCCGCCCTACTGTGCCTCTGATTCGCACACTGTTGGTGGGGGGGGAAACGCTGACGGGATGCTGAATGTGATTGGACCAAAGAGTTGACAGACACACACAGACAGTGGAACAGTCTGACATGCAGAGCGCTGTTTGCAGTGGACATAGCGGAGAATTTTGACTCGTTGCGTTGTGGCGATGTCTCGCAGATAACACAGATAACACAGATAATACAGATAATACATATGAAAAGTATAATTTGCTCAGAGTCCAGAGACAGTTGTGGTTCGGTCCGGATCCGGACCAGAGTCCGGACTTTGAGGATGCCTGCTGTAAGTGATCTCTACAATAAAACAGTTTAGTGCCTGATAGGAGGATCTGCAAATCAGACAAACTAATAAGGCTTTATTTAAACATTAAAGAATACTTTAGGTTAAGGTCTTCTTTTAAATAAGAAAAAAGCTTTGGGGGTATCTTCAGATATTAAGCCTGACAAAGTACTTAACGTCTAATATATTGCATGGTTTGTTTTGGAACTTGACAATCAACTTTGCTGCAATGTTAACTATGTTGAAGCACTTATTTTAACTGATATTATACATATTAATTATACTCTTATAAGATGTATGTAGATAGTATAAGAAATGGTAGGACACGTTCTAAGCACATGGTGCAGTCCCATAGCTGAGGATTCTGGGTAGTGTAGTGTCTATCTTTTAAATAACGTTAACTAAAGGGAACAATCTATTTGACACAGCTGAAGCTCTGGCCTTCCTTAAAAACTAACTAATTTAATAAAAATTACAGTTGTATTACACACAATGCACTGTTTTTTGAGAACAAGAATTCGTAACTAATGCACCATAATACATTCTGACGAAAAATAAAAATAATTATGAATACAAATAAAATAAAAGAAGCCTCCCGTGCGTTACTACAAGCTATAAAGTAGATTTTAAAAACGTTTTATAGAATAAAAGCTCACTGCGGGACGTTGTAGAAATGCGTGTGTGCACCACGACAAAGGAGCCTCATTCACTATTGCGGCAGTAATCTTTCAAACAAAGTGCCGCGAGGGACTAAACAAGACGCGCTGTGGACGCGCAAAAACTCAGTCTTTCCAACAATATGCGTTTGACCTTTTATTTTTCAAGCAAAAGTTCAATAGTCCATATCCATATATTCTTTTATGCGTGCATGGGTGCATGCATGCGTGCGTGCGTGCGGTCAACAAAAATTGTCCTTCTCCAGCACACTCCCCCTCCATCTATCACAAAGTGTGCAGGTAAAAGCAACCGGATATAACCGCAAACGTCACCACACAAATCCTTTGACACGCCCACCACGTATAGTGACTCAAAAACATGTACCGTAATAAACACAGAAACTACTACTTCAAATGTGGCTCCTACATTCCGGCCCCTAATTATATCAACATAATAATTACACAACTGAAAAATGATGTAGGAGACAATCAAGGAAAACACTTTTAAGGATAAAAACGTCCTTTGTTAAAGTGTCCTTTTCTTCTTTAGGCAAAAAAATAAATAAAAGAAAAATATATAGTTTGTTAGCCTATGAAGGAGTGATCTTTACTATCACTTGGTAAAAAGTCGTAAAAAACGTCAATGTCAAGGTCTATGAAGTTCAATAACCCACTAATTTCCTCACGGCTCTTCTGCTTCCTGTAGAAGGCAGATCTTTGTGATAGGCCTGTCCAGATAGCTAGTTTTTGTCTTCACTCGCACCTGACGTACAAGTCCTCTTCTGTCTGGAATGGTTTGCACAATCCTTCCTGTAAGCCATGAGTTGCGAGGTGCTGAGTCATCGACTATGAGCACAATATCTCCTGGTCTTGTTGTTCCTTATTCAAGCCAGACTGAGCGAGAGTCAGACTCAATTGCTTCCTTTTTCGACTAAGGCACAGCAGCAGGTTTTTCAACCTAAGGATCCAACCAACCGTCTTCTTCAGGTGGATCCAAGAAGAGAAGTGATTGATCAATCGGGTTACAGCATCCATCTCTTTTTCAACCTGCACAGCGTTCACATTCAGACTTATCTTGACCTCAGGGTCTTCTGGTGCCATTTCAGAGCCATCAGGGTTCACAGGCCACTGTTCTTCAGGTCCAGTGAGAAACTGAGGTCCAGACACCCATGTGTCATCTTTCAGGAGCGTTTCCACTTTGACTCCCCTGGAAGCCCAGTCGGCAGGATTGCTTGCGGTGGGAACATATCTCCACTGAGATGGATTTGATACGCTGCGTATTTTTGAAACCCTGTTTGCGACGAAGGTTCGAAACCTTAAGGTCTCATTACTGATGTACTTCAATACGGAAGTACTATCAGTCCAAAAGATGGAGTCTTTAAGTTGCATTTGCAGCTCCTTCCTACACATCTTGTCCATACGACTTGCAACCACGGCAGCCGTCAATTCCATTCGAGGGATGGTTATTGGTTTCAATGGGGCCACTCTAGCTTTTCCGATAACGAAGACACAGTGCACTTGTCCTTTGATGTTATGTAATAACAGGTAAGTCACTGTTCCATAGCCGTATTCACTTGCATCTGCGAAGTGGTGTAGCTGAGCAGAGGTCACTTCCCCAAAATCCACCGGTTTTAGGCATCTGTCAACTTTAAACTCTTCGAGATTGCAGAGCTCCTTCAGCCAACTTTTCCACTCTTGTGCAGCTGAGGCTGGTATAATATCATCCCAACCAAGTTCCCTTCTGCACAAGTCTTGAAGAATCATCTTGGCTGATAGGACCACAGGTGCCAATATTCCTAATGGGTCAAAGATTGAGCTGACCATGGAAAGGATCCCTCTTCTGGTTATGGGTTTGTCCTTGATCATGATCTTGAACTTAAAGACATCTGACTCAACACACCACTGTATGCCCAATGCTCTTTCCACAGGGAGTGTGTCATTATCCAAGTCCAGATCCTTAACTTCTTTCGCTCTCTCCATCGAAGGTATAGCAGCAAGCATGGTACGTCTGTTGCTAATCCACTTTGTGAGATGAAAACCCCCTTGAGCACAAAGTGCACAAAGGTCATGATAGAGTGCCACTGCCTCCTCCTCTGAGACCACAGATGTTAGACAATCATCAACATAGAAATTGTGCAGGACAGTGTTGATTACTTTGGGGCTGAACTGCTCCCGATGGTCCTCTGCACACTTTCTAAGGGCAAAACTAGCACAACTTGGCGACGATGTAGCTCCAAACAGATGTGCAACCATTCTGTGCTCTTCTAAGTTCTGATGATGATCTCCATTTGGCCACCAGAGAAACCTCAACAGATCTGAATCCTCAGCTGGTACTCGAACCTGATGAAACATGGCTTCAATGTCTGCCATGAGTACAACAGGTTCCTTTCTGAATCTTGTCATGACTCCAACCAGTGTGCTGGTAAGATCTGGTCCCTGTAGGAGCTGCGCATTCAGCGATGTTCCCTGGAATGTAGCTGCACAGTCAAAAACGACCCTGATCTTTTTCTTCTTTGGGTGGTATACACCAGGGTGTGGTATATACCATACCCTGCCGTCACTGCGTTCCAGATCTACAACTTGCACTTTCTCTGCATAGCCCTTTGAAAGGATGTCATTCATGAAAGCGGTGTAATCAGCATGAAATGAAGCATCTTTATCAAACCTTCTCTTGAGGCTCAGTGTACGTTGTTCTGCTACTCTCCTGTTGTTTGGCATACTAACATCCCTTTTCCTTAAAGGTAAGCCAATACAGTAATGGCCATCCATCAACCTAGCAGACTTTGTGACGTACTCCATAAAGTGACAGTCCTCTCTTGACGGTCCCATCTGCTCATCCTGACTGCATTCAGGGAAATCAGCCTTTAGCTGCTGCTTCCACAGATCTTCAAGGTTTGCAACAGATATCCTATTGACAGTGACATCTGGCTGTCCACAAGTAATTTCACTACTCCTGTCTCCTCTGAGAGGTCCATTGACAGTCCAACCCAGCATAGTTTTGACTGCATATGGGCCCCCGTCTACACTCCGAATAACTTCCCATGGCTCCAGTGCCTCAGGAACATTAGTCCCAATCAACAGGTCCACATCTGAATCAATCTCAGTAATCATTACATGTTTCAGGTGAGGCCATCTCTGAAGGTCTTTCTGCCGAGGAATGTTGCCTCGATGAACTGGCATAGTTTTCTGGGTGTAGGTGTCAGGCAGCTCACAATAATGACTGCTGTCTAATAGGGCTGTGCATCTTCACTGGTCTCACGATTCGATTACGATTATCCTGTCAACGATCCGATTCAATTCGATATACCGATGCATCCCGATGCATCACGATGCATCACGATTCATACCAATGCGTTGCATCCTCAATTTTCTATATTACTGCACATGGCTTATTTTTCATCAATGCATACATGCAGTAAATACATATGAACTCTCTTTTTATTATTTAGAAAGTGCTTCAGAAATCAATAACATAAATGTCTTGACATTCAATTATAAACCAAAGTAAACCAATTGTATAGGTCTTGCCTCCCTATATCTGTGTGTGAAGTTGTTCCATCCTCAAAAACAAAAAACTAATGCTTCTGCAGTCTAGCTGCAGCGTCTAGCAACGGTCTTCTGTTAAAAAAAGGACACTGAATGTCCTGAATGTATGGGTATAGATATGTCTCATAATTATTTGTGTGAACAGAAAAATAATTTGTGTGTAAATATGTGATTTGTAAATGTAAAACACCATCCACAAATGCATTTCAAAGATTTGCAAACTCACAAATAAATTTGCAAATGTAAAACGGATCTGCAAATAGGCTAAATATTTTCACAAATTAAAAAAAGATCTGTAAATATCTCTTTAACATGTGATACAGTTAGTTTGTGTTAGTTTATTGGTTCAATACAGCATATAATATGCTGTATTGAACCAATAAACTAACACAAACTAACTGTATCACTCAACATGATGATGATGGTGATGAAGAATGCATCTAACGTTCCGCTGTTCATTATAATAAACACAGCATTACACAAACCATCATGCTCTTACTTTGAAATCATGCGGAAATGTCGTCATCAGCAGGCCATCACGTGGTTTCCGAAAATAACCGAGAGACACGAGTAGATTTTAGCCGAGACCGGCGGAAAGTATGTCTCAAAATTCCGTGTGTGTAAAAAGACGATCCACAAGCAGAGATTTGAGATCCACAAGCAGAGATTTGAGATCCACAAGCGCATTTTTGGTTGACAAATACAAAATGGATTCACAAATGCCTGATCGAAAGTTGTCAATGTTAAAGAAATATTCACAGATCTTTTTTTTATTTGTAAAAATATTTAGCCTATTTGCAGATCCGTTTTACATTTGCAAATTTATTTGTGAGTTTGCAAATCTTTTAAATGCATTTGTGGATGGTGTTTTACATTTACAAATCACATATTTACACACAAATTATTTTTCTGTTCACACAAATAATTATGAGACATATCTATGCCCATATAAATGTGGCATCACACACAGGACTTGAGTCTGAACACAGCAGACAACAGGAGTATTTACAACAGCATACAAACAAAAATAGTGCATGTGGGTGCACACTTACATTCTCTGTCTTACTGTTACATAAATCCCATGAATGTATGAGATTAAGTTAGCTTCATCATATCTCAATCAGTGATTAAGTGAATAATAAAGTTTCTATCGGGTCACTATCAGCCTGTCACTCATTATTTTCAGGGAGGGGGCGGGGTTTGGAGGAACGGAGAGGAGACAGTGATCGCGGAAGCTTTTTTCCTCCTGCCTTCACAAACTTTACACACGTATATATAATAATATCGTCTGAAAATTGCTAGAGGACATTCATACTCTGCAATCCAAGACTTAATTAAATCCACCAAAAACCTGACATGATTGTAACGCGATTATTTTTGAAAAACATAAATCCCTGTGTCTCTGAGCCGCAGCGACACGGAGTGATTCAGAGCGGGTCCTTCTGCTGCTGGTTCTGGACTGGTGTTCTTGTGTTGGTGGAGAAAGCAGACTGCTCCGTGTTTGGTGCCGCTGTGCCGCTGTGCCGCTGTCACGTCTGTTCCCTGATCTCTGCGTCACCGACCGATTTGATATTAAAGTGACAGAAAAAAAAACATTATAGTAAAGCCGCGGCCGGAAAATCAGGAAGCAACGTTACTACGCTATAATCGGTTATCTTCCGTCACTGCATCGAAACCGAATCGTCCACGTCCGCATCGCAATGCATCTTAGAAACGATTATTTTCAACACCCCTACTGTCTAATCCAGCCACATGCAGGTCAGAAACAATGTGACTCCCAACTATTTTCTCCTGACCCATTGTTCGAAGGAGAATGTCTGTTCTTCTTCCCCTGAGATTCAGTTTGTTCATCAGCCGCTCCGTGCAGAATGATGCTGAGCTCCCAGGATCCAGGAAGGCATATGTTAGGAATGTTTCATGTCCCTTCTTAGACTTTACTTGAATAGGCACTATGGAGAGAGTACAATCTGGCTCACCGGCCCCTGTAAGACCACTGGACTGAACGGAGATAAGAGCGCTGCTTATAGCTTTTCCTTTAGCTTGCATTGTGTCAGTTTCTTTCTCTTTCTGATAGATATGAAGTATGCTTGGGTGCTTTAGACTGCATACTTTGCACGAGAAGCGTTTCCTACAGTCTTTACTCATGTGCCCAATACACAAGCATCCAAAACACACACCGTGTTCCCTTAAGAAAGCGATTTTCTCACTATGAGCCTTTCTTTCCAGTTGAAAACACAGATCCAGTATATGTCCACCTCCACAAAACAGGCCAACACTTGTACCTAGTGAGCCTCTCTCCTTCATTCTTATTTCAGGTTCCACTTTATTTTCCGCTGTCGTAATAGTAGTAGCAAAGCTGCTTCCCCTCATCCTTGAACGAGGTTTAAACTTAGCTTTCCTCACATCTTTGTTGGCTGCTGGTGGAGTATCCTGTATATCTCCAAACAGTGGATCGCTCACAATATCCACCTGTCTTTCAATGAAATTAACAATATCCATGAATGTAGCTCTCCGGCCCTGCCTTTTCTGTAAGTCATAGGCCAGAGTTCTCCATTTGTCCCTATATTTGTAGGGCAACTTTTTTATGATGGCTAGCATATTGCTAGGCATGTTCAACTCACACATGTATTCAAACTCTTCCATGACGTTGCAGCATCCTCTCAGAAAGAGACCGTAAGCTTGCAGAGCTCGCACATCTTCTACTTTTATTGGCTGCCATGAAAGAGCCTTTTCCATGTAGGCCGAAACTATTTTCTGTGCATTACCAAAATGCTCCTGTAGCAAAGCCTTTGCTTTGGCATATCCTCTGTCATGGGCCATATGCTGACAGCTTCTGACAAGTTCCAAAGGCTGCCCCCTGGTGTACTGTTCGAGAAAATACAGGCAGTCTTTAGGGTTGTGAGTCTTCTCCTCAATGCTGTGCTCAAAAGCTCTTATGAATGTTTGATATTGAAACGGAGAGCCATCAAAAATCTGAATTTCTTTTTTAGGCAGAAAAGAAAGAGACTGTTGCTGAACCAACATGGATGTTATTTCATTTTGTCTTTCCAAGACATTAATTAAAGTATTCTGAGCACTGCTGCTTGGTGCCGGTGCTGCTGGGTGATTGCTTTGTTGCTGTAACTGTGGATGTGATTGTGATGAACTTTGATGGCCTCTGAGCTTCTTGTGGCTTGATGTTGCAGATGTCCATATTCTGCTTCACGTTCTCTGTGCAAAAACTGTACGTCAGACTGACCACCTGTAGGCCTGTTTGTGTCAGGCACAAATGTTTTTGCTCCAGCACTGAGTGTGGCTTCCTTTCGTCCCCTTTCCAAATAAGAATGCATGCCATTGGGACTCACAGATGTGTTACTTGCAGCACGAGACCTTCCAGAGAGTCTTAGCACATTCATTTTAGCCCTTGATGCGGCTATTTCCACTTCCATTTCCAGTTGCTCCCTCTTTTTCCTGAGCTCTTCCTTCTTTTTCCTGAGCTCTTCCTCTTGTTCATCCAATGCATGTTTGTCTTTTAATAACCTTTGTCGTGCCAAGAGAGCGGCCATGTCAGCCTCAGCTTTGGTGCATGATGATGTAGTTGAAACACTGGACCTGGTTCCAGCAGAGCTCCGCTTGCGAGACCCAATGCTTCCTATGTTTGAAACACTGTCGTTTGGTTTTATTTCATCTTGTGCTTCAGAAGTTTCAACATTTCTCCCAGAGTGTTTTGAAACATGAGACATACTTTGTTGGTGTCCATCAGATATCTCAATTGAGGGAACATGTGCAATGGTGCTGCTCGGTTGTTTCCCAGTTTCAGAAAGCCATTGCTTGACATCGTCGATAAATCCATTATTGTATTTCAGTGTCTTGGCAAACCATACATTTTGTTTTTCCTGTTCGTCTGCAGGAAGAAGAGGAATTACAGACTTGTGTAACAGGGTGGTTTCTTTAACCAGTTGAATTAAATGCTCAAGTTGAGTTTGTATTTGTGAGGCGTTGTCATCCTTTTGCATGAGATCCTTCATTGTTTTAATCACACTTTTCATTTTGTGAACCTTTGATTGACGTTCCTTTTGGAGCTTTTCCATTTTATTTGCCAAAGCCTTGGCAGTGAGTATCGACTCTCTCTTCTGTTCATCCATTTTTGCCACATTGACATCTGAATTTGATCCACTTATTGACATATCCCTTTAATGTTTTAATGAATGAACAACAAATGCTCCAATCCACACAGCCAAACGCTCAGTAAATCACTGCTGCCGACAATAGACAACCTCTAGCGGCACAAACCACCACACGCAAGCAAAAGTCAGTCCCCAATGGACACGCAGCAGTAACTTATTCACACTGTGTTCAAACAAACATTTACACAGCATGAATGAAGAAGTTACATACCGCTCGCTCCTTGCTGTGTGGATTGTCCGTCAGTCTTTATCCTCCCGCAGCAGCACGCTGAAGTTAGTTTCCTTAAGCCGCTCTCCAATACAGCGGCGATAACGGCGTTTCAATGTTTCCTTTTAATTCCACAGCGTCCCAGATCGATCCAAGGAATCCCCGTGTATATCCTCGATTTCCGTAGATCCACGCTGTGGTACAAGTCCTTTTTGTTGACTTAATATTGCGGCAGTAATCTTTAAAACAAAGTGCCGCGAGGGACTAAACAAGAGAAAAACACTGTGGACGCGCAAAAACTCTGTCTTTCCAACAATATGCGTTTGACCTTTTATTTTTCAAGCAAAAGTTCAATAGTCCATATCCATATATTCTTTTATGCGTGCATGGGTGCGGGCGTGCGTGCGTGCGGTCAACAACAATTGTCCTTCTCCAGCTCACTCACCACCTATAGTGACTCAAAAACATGTACCGTAATAAACACAGAAACTACTACTTCAAATGTGGCTCCTACATTCACTTTACATTGGGGTTGTTTGCGTGGTGCAGACACGTAAATGTAGCAAAGTTCGTGACTCCACCACGCACTGCGGTGTTAAGGAGTCGTGGTGGAGTCACGCATTCTGGTGAGACCAGGTTGACTTTTTTCTTGGGTGAGAAGTAGGGTTGCGAAATTTCGGGAATTTTCAAAGATGGAAAATGTCCATGCGAATTAACGGGAATAAACGGGAATTTATGGGAATAAACTGGGAATTTTCAAAATTGAAGGTTGGCTCTTCATAGGGAACTTACACATAGTTGGGGAAAGTATATTTTATAGGGGTGTAACGGTTCACAAACATTTCGGTCCGTTACCTCAGTTTTTAGGTCACGGTTCGGTACGTTTTCGGTACAACAGAAAAAATGATCACAAAACATAAAATATATATATATTTTTTTTTATTATTATTAAACTGTGAATAATGTATTCACTCAAATGAATACCAAATATAATAAAATAAACATTAAGGTGCAGCATTTCGATGAACTGAAATAATCTGTATTTGAACTGTACTGTACTAGTACCTAAGCAGCCAGCTTGACATTAGGACTTGCTTGCTTGTCATTGTATTTTCATGTTTTTTTTAAGAAAAATTAACTTGTCCACATATCTTGCCGAAGGGGCAGATCTGCTGGCACTAACGGAGCGTCCACACAGCAGCGTTAAAAAAATCTTGGAGGTGGGCGTATCTGAAGCTTGGGGATTTTTTGCGAGCAACGCGACCAACAACCAATCACATGAATCTCCCGCCCCCGACATACAAAGCAAAAAAGCCCGAAGTAAACTGGATATAAACTCCCCAAACAGGCGAAAACCTACCACTGTCTCTGCCACCTCCCTCCATGCCTGGCTCCTCCGGTTTGTATCCCGGTAGGTAAATAGGGACTGGTCATAAAGCACCGGGTGATTCCCCACCGCTAATTTCTCCTCCATTTTTTGGAATATGAGGAAATGAACTGCGGTATGTCACTCCCAGTTTATACACGGTTTGATTGGCTAGCGCTTGAACTGTCAGATTTGCATAAACGGGATTTGATTGGCTGACGCTTCCACCTCAGCTTCAAAAGTTGAACATTGCTCAACTTTGAATCCTGAACATCTCCGCTCTGCTTCCCACAATGCAGTTCGGCAAAAAGTGAGGCAAAGTGACGTCACCCCATTCAAAGTGAATGGGCAGAAGCGTTAGAAGATTTTTTTAACGCTGCTTTGTGGACGCTCCGTAACAATGCCAACACCCTCTCGCTAGGGACTTATGGCAACATAAGGATATTTGGCGTTTGTAATAGCTTTGGCTCGGTCTGAACTTTTTGCGAATGTTGGAGGCTTAAATGCTAGTGGGAGTTGGGTTTGCACTTCAGTCATTTTTATTTTGGTACCGGTGATATTCACGTTCTGGCGATGCCTTTTCAAATGAGTGTGCAAGTTTGATGTATTGCCAGCCGCGTAACCAATTTTAGTTGAACAATGCCGACAAACAGCTTTGGCACCTGTCTTTGTCCGTCATCCTTGTACGTAACTGCGAAACCAAAATGTTCCCAAACCGGAGACTTCAATGATGCTGGAGGATTTTTCGAGCTCAACTTTATCTGCGTTCGCCATTTCGACAGTTCCTCAAATTACTGACTAAACTTGAACGCAGCCCCATTTATTTTCCTCGCGGACGACACAAAAAGTCAGACATTATACAATTTTAAATAAAATCAATCGTGGCTTGATATTGAGTAAGAAAATGTTTTTATGAACCACACAGCTTCTGGTCTTCCAAGACCCGACCGGATAAAAAGACGTGGTGCAGGCACGAAACATAGGAAACCATACATTGCTTTTAAAATCGTTCTGTGACACGAAAAAAATTGGAAAATCGTGTCGGTGAACACAAATCAATAGATTAAATTAATTTCGAGACTATTAACCTGTTAAGCCCAAAGACCCTGTTGGCGGGTCCTTTTTTTTCCACAAATTAAATTTTTTAAATTTAATTTTTTTTAAATTTTTCTTTAATTTTTTTTGGCCCGGACACGCCAAGCCGATTTTGACCGCGATAGATGTCTGGCCGTCGATGAGCGTCCTGTCGCCCTACTCAGATTGGTGTGTCCCGCACCGTTGTGTCTTTTCGGCCGTGCCGACACCTTCCGCCCCCGATTCAACATGTCGAATCGGGGAGCTGTCGGCAAAATAAATCACTCTGATTGGCTGTTCAGCTTAGCGAATCAGTGCATGAGAAGCAAAACGGAAGTGAAGAAGGCACACACAGACGGCTATTATTTTTCATTTTCATCTCACCTGGACGCAATAATTTATTTTACATCATGGCGATCTGGAATGAAGAAACCGAAGACCAACTCAGTTGCCACGTAATTTGCTGCCACACTTCCTGCATGAGGTGGACAATAGCTTCTTCAAGTATTTAACGGACAGGACCCTGGACGATGTGGCTATTTTTGATTTATTGTAGGCCTATTACTTACTATTTGTATCTTATTGTATTTTAGTCGATTGTTTACATTGTACAGTTCTACATTTGATAATAAACCACTTTTTACCTTCATACTACAGCCATTAGATAACACAACATTAGAATGAGGATAAAATTAGCTATACTACAATAAAAGTCATAAGATACAGATGTACATGATGATACATATTTCAGTGTTATGATGTTGTATATTAATATGCAGCGGGTGGGGGCAGCAGTACGACCGCCCCGTACTGTACATTAGCCGTAAGCTGGCCCAGACGGAGGTGCACTACAGTACGGTGGAAAAGGAGTGCCTCGCCATATGGTGGGCGGTCGGCGCCCTTTCACCCTCTGGTCGGACCATGCCCCGCTCCAGTGGCTCCACCGCATGAAGGATGCCAACGCCCGGATCACTCGTTGGTATCTGGCGTTACAGCCGTTTAACTTCAAGGTGATCCACAGGCCGGGTAACCGGATGGTCGTGGCTGATTTCCTTTCTCGCTCGGCAGAGGGGGGGGGGGGGGGTTAGTTCTCGGCCGGCGGGATCCCAGCCTCAGTCGGGCAGTGGGGGTATGTGGCAGTGGGGTGTGGTTAGAGCGCCGGCTGCTGGAGTGATGGGAATGGTGGGAGTGGCTCGGCCGGAGATCAGACAGCTGATCAGAATCAGGTAATTCAACTTTAAAGCATGCTGGTAACCTGATTCTGGTCTCTTTGCAGTAGACTGGGTCCTGGGAGGAGGACCGTGAATCCCCCAGCCACCTCCGTGAATAGAGGAGCAGAACCGGAGCCTACGTTTGTGTTAACCCCCTGTTTTGGGTTAACTCCCTCAGTTTCCCCAATAAACTTTGTTTGTTTTCCAACCCACCTTTTCCAGAGCTCAAACGCTCACAATTCCCCTTTCCGACATGGATATAAAGCTCTCCCTCGCCCTGGCAAATCAGATCACATCTCACTTCTGTTGCTGCCTGCTTACAGGCAGAAACTCAAACGGGACAGGCCGGTGACACAGACAAGAAGTGTTCTCCCTAAAGGAATACCCTTTCCGTCCAATGTGAAATGCTGCGGCGTTTTGTGAAATGCTGCGGCGTTTTGTGAAATGGTGCGGCGTTTTGTGAAATGCTGTTGTGTTTTGTGAAATGCTGTAGTGTTTTCTGAAATGCTGTTGTGTTTTCTGAAATGCTGTGGCGTTTCCTGAAATGCTGCCGTTGGCTCGCCCTCAGGTCTCTCCGCAAGGGAGAGAGCGCCCGGCGGTGGTAAGGCGGAGAGAGAGGCGCCGGTTCAGAGTCCCTAGAGCTCCTGGCGCGCCCTCTGCCTCCGCGGTCCGTCCTGAGGTACCGGCTCAGTACCGGCCCCCACGAGGACAGACTGACCGAACCCGGCGGGGTCCCGCTCCGGCCCCTGCTCCGGTTTCGCCGCAGCGAAGGGGTACAACATATAATAAGTACCCTGTATCAAGATTGATGCAAAACAAGTGACATTTGACCTTTTTAGAGAGGTTTAGCAAAACAAACTCCACCTCTGAGGTGATTTGGGTGGAAATGGGGGTTTTTCCATATCTCTGGCCCCCCTTTGTCGATTTTGACGAATGAAATCTCTTTCTGACCGTTAGAGCCAATAGAATCGAAGGAGAATCTCCCCACTCACACACATTGTAAAACAAAAAGGTGGGGGCTTTGCGCATGTAATTTTGCATTAGAGTGAAGCTACACTCTAGCTCTGACATCTAGAAACGGAAAAGCATGGATTATCTGTGTTATTGCTCATGGATTATCAGAAATCATTTCAAAGGGACACAGACACATTGGATTAACCTATGGATTAACTTCAGCAGCGTTTTTATCATTTTAATGCCATTGAAGACCACTTTTGACCAGACTAGGACACAGGTAAGCCATGTTAGCGTTTTTAGCTACCTAGCGCCACATGTTTTGATGTCTATTTTTGTTTATAAAGTCGCGAGTTCGTATCATTGAGTGATAATGTATGTACCCTTCGATTCTGTGTCATCTCACGATTGGAAACGATGTGTTGGATGTGCAGAAAAGATAAATAAGGTTTTGTGAGTGAATTTCGGTGCAGTAATCTGTTAGCATTTTTCGCTCGTTGCTAATTCAGAGGCTCAGCGTTAGCATTGTGTGTTTTTAAAAAAAAATAAAATAAAAATTATCAGTTAGATGAGTTTTTTCCCGTTACATGGATATAAAACATTCATAGATTATTAAATGAACATGCCCTCAGACACTGTTTCCTCAGATGACGCGTTTTTCCCCCCGGTATCGGTATATGCTTAACAGGTTAACGCTGAGTGTAAAAACTCCACTTGATGCATTTCACTGTTTGGGTGAGAGCATCATGGCGGAGCGCGCGCTCCCACAGCGCGTTCAAGGACCTCAGTAGAGAGTCGTCCCTTTCTGTGTCGACCCCCCATGGGCAGAGCTTCCCTTCACGTGGAGTTTTGCGGCGGGACAGGTCGCCAGAGAGTACCACAGCTTTATTGCTGGGGCCCCACAGCTAATTGCACATCCCCTAAAACAGTGTTATGGGGAATGGAAGCGCAGCTGCTAGTTAACGGAGTGGATGGACAGGACGCTGAGACTGGGTTATTCATTCCAGTATTGCAGCATCCCTCCTCCGTTCACAGGCATAAGAGAGGCAAAGCTATCATCCCGAGGGGAGATAGGTTTACTCTCAGCAGAGGTTCAGGCCTTGGTGCAAAAACAGGCAGTGTCTGCTGTGCGCACGCAAGACAGAGAGGGGGGGCATTATTCCCTGTACTTCCTGGTTCCCAAAAAGACAGGAGAATTCAGGCCCATTCTGGATCTTCTTAGTCTGAATCTCCACATTGCACGCAGAAAATTCTGGAGAGGGGCCAGTTCACCTCCTGGGCCACTGCCGAAGTGCCCTTGAGCAAGGCACCTAACTGCTCACTGGTGCTGGCTAGACTGGCTGCCTCCCATCTGACCTCTCAACTGCATGTGTGCATATAACCGTGTGTGTATTTGTATATGTATGTGCATGTTATAAAAAGTGTGTACTGTATGTACCTGTATGACAGAGTGGAAACTGAATTTCCCCCTCCGGGAATCAATAAAGGTCCATCTTCTTCTTAAAAGAACCCACACAACTTTGAGGTGATAAAACCTCCTTTAAACTGCCACAACGCATCTACAGCCTCTATGATTGTGGATTCTAATATAAATGAAAATGTGCTAATCCAGACAGCAGTTATGAAAGTGCAGGGTCATGCATCGTAACTACATGCTACCAGGGCTTCCACCCCTTTAGTAATATTTATAATTACTTATATTATTTTATAAGTTTGATGGGTTCCATTACCATGTAGGACATGAGAAGGAAAAGGCAATAAGGGAAAGAATAATGAAAGAAATAAGAAAATAGAAGAACATTTACCTTTATTGATCCCCCGAGGGGGAAATTCAGTTTTCCACTCTGTTTTATATACACACACGTGCAATATACACACACATAAATGTAAGTTATGTAATTAACAATTGCATTTGAAAACATTTGCCACATGAGTCGTCTTGAAAATAGTCAATTATAACGCTGTTTGTAAAGATAACATTGGGTAGCATAGCACTGATGGGCAAAAGCAACATTCTAATCACACTAAGTACAGTGCTATTCAGTAATGAAGAGAGGATAGTAAAGTTAACTAAGTCAATATCCTATAAAATTACAGGTTGGACTTCTGTAAAACAGCCTGTCTGAAAAAAGGCCAAACATAGCTTTTGTAAACATTGATGAGCTATAATATGTTTATACTGTGAGAAACCCTAACCCTATTTTCCATTCATCAACATCTCGATTCTTCACTACTGCTTCTGTGCAGTCACGTGACGCCACTGGACCGTGACAACATGTCAGGTTGCTAAGTGAGCTAGTAAGCTTGCTGCACTTAGCGGACCCAACGATGTGGCTAGAGGTAAAACCCCGCTTTGATTGGTGCCAGCGATCGAACAAGCATGGACTCAGAGAGATGAATCGACTTTGTCCGATATTGTAAATAAAGACCCAGACTCGGTAAGTTCGCCCTTCTTTAGCCACTACGTTAGCCCAGTGAAGACAGTCCAGTAAGCTAACTAGCTAGCGTTAGCGTTAAGTGTTCGGCTGGCAGCATCAGCACCACAACGTTTACGAACACTTACGTTACGCAACGTTCAACGGTTTAACTTAAACGTTATTTTTCTAGGGCAGGATACGCGTTCACACCGGTTCACACTAACTGTACGGTAACGCTGTGCTGCCAGGCTAATGGACACATGAGCTGCGGTGAGAGCAGGACAGGATGCTGCTCTCTGTCACTGAGTGAACACACACACCTGCAGGCACAGATGATCTTTTACCAAACAAGGACATTTGTGCTTTTAAATAGCTTCAATATTATTGTTAAAAATACATATTGATTGTGCTGTTATTCACTATCATCTTACTTCAAACGATACAGTCCAGGTTCTGTAAATATCTCCTCTTTCTGTTTTCAAAGACATGTAATGTGTCATTGGAAAAGCAATAATGATGGCTTTCCTCCATCTGAGCATCAGAGTAATGAGCTGCCCCGGCCTGTTCACCATTCATCGTAATAAATACAGACAGAGAGTATATATTGGATTATTTTTCAACTATGACACATCGATAAAGTGGTGACAATGTCTTGAGTTACAACATTTATTTTTAAGAAGTCCTTAACTAAGCCTGCTAAGTGATTATTCTTTTAGTTTACACATGTAGGGGTTTATTGCCAGCCTTCTTCCTTGCATTTGGAAGTTTAAAGAGTGTTTCCTTGCCTGGTGTTCAACATGAGTTACCATGGCGATCTTCCCCAGTAAGAAGTGGTCCAGCAGGACTGAGAAAACAGAGTTAACCCTGAAGATACCTTGCTAACCCCAAATCCTGCTTCGAGTACAGTCTACTGGTAGGGGAACGTAGGGGATTAACATTGCATATGTTTGGAATTGAGACAGTTCGGAGGGGACAGCAGGGTTTTCTTGGGGGGGACCGTAGATCACTGCAGTAACCACCTATGCAGGAATAACATAATAAAGAGAATGAGATAAAACCTTAACGTTAGGCTACTAAAAAGCGTCTTTGTCACGGGGAAAAGGAAATCAACAGGGAGCTAAAATGAATCATTGTCATGACCTATGTTTGTGCTAGCTAATTATATAGGCTAAATGACTAGCAACATTTTAAATCATTGAGGCAAACTGCATGGCATTGTAGTATACAGTCAAGTCCTAAAGGATAGCCTACTTACTGTGTGTCATAATTTGTCCCCACTAAGGTCTAGGGGACCTGGAGACAATAACACACAACAACCGATAAAATGAGAGTCAGCGTAAAGGTTGACAAAGGTTTATTCGTGTAAACCTAGAACTGAATTACAGAAAAATACTCTGTGGGTGAGGAGGAGGAAGAGTCGAAGGATTGTGCCAAACAAAAGAAACAAGCATAACAAAATCAGGCCTATCTCTACGTCTATCCTTTGAAACCAAAACTCAAACAAAAACCCTCACTAACTAAACTACTCAGAATTGGATAAAACAGAATACAGGGGTGGCAACAATCCGCTAACCTAGTGTCTCTTAACATTAGTTACCTACGTGATGAGAAGTGTACAGGGTACCCCAGACTTACCTAACTCCTCCACCTCTCAACACACACACTTTCAAACAAAGGTCATACAAAACAAAGAGAAATCTTTGTTCTACAATGCAGTCAATTGCAGGCTCCTCCATCTGCAATCTACCCAGAGTGAGAGAGAGAAGACTTCCTGGGTGCCTCCTTTACGGACCGTCCACACGGCAGCGTTAAAAAAATCTTTGGGATTTTTTTGCGAGCAAGGCACCAACAACCAATCACATGAATCTCCCGCCCCCGACATACGAAGCAAAAAAAGCCCGAAGTAAACTCGATATAAACTCCCCAAACAGGCGAAAACCTACCACTGTCTCTGCCACCTCCCTGCCTGGCTCCTCCGGTTTGTATCCCGGTAGGTAAATAGGGACTTGTCATAAAGCACCGGGTGATTCCCTCCCGCTAATTTCTCCTCCATTTTTTGGAATATGAGGAAATGACCTGCTATGTCTCTCCCAGCATACACGCGGTTTGATTGGCTAGCGCTTGAACTGTCAGATTTGCATACACGGGATTTGATTGGCTGACGCTTCCACCTCAGCCTCAAAAGTTGAACATTGTTCAACTTTGAATCCTGAAAATCCTGAAAATCTCCGCTCGCCTGCCCACAATGCAATTCGGCGAAAAGTGAGGCAAGTGACGTCACCCCCATTCAAAGTGAATGGGCAGAAGATTTTCAAGATTTTTTAACGCTGCCGTGTGGACGGTCCGTTATGGTCGGCCCTGGCTGCTGATAGGCCAGCTGAGGGTGAGAGGATCCAATCAGCCATCAGACTCTGGTGCACAGGCAGGTCCTGATCAGCTGCTGATTAGCTGCAGAAGACAGGGAGAAGAGAAAAACAGGAGGAAGGAGAACCACACAAGTACAGCCTGCCTGGCACGTAACACCCCCACACATATAAATCCAAACAGTATGTTTGGACCTGACAATAAACATTTACATAGCACGAGATAGTGCATCGGCAAGAACATTATCGGTCCCCTTTTTATGGCTTATGTCAAGGTTGTAGTTCTGGACGGCGTTCAGGTGTTTGAATGACGTAATTTGTTTCACCGAGCTTCTTATCTACAACATAAGGACCAGAACATTTAGTAGACAGAGCAGAACCAGGTACAGGCAGTAGAACCAACACCTTGTCACCTGGCTGAAACAAGCGCGCTACCGCCTTCTGGTCGTAGCGTTTCTTCATCTTCCCTTGAGTAGAGGTCAGAGCTTCCCTAGCCAAGGAGCAAGCACGATGTAGACGATCCCTTAGTTTGGCGACATACTCCGGGATACTGCAAACTTTTTTCGTTGGCATGATCAAATGCTCTTTAAGAACTCTTAAAGGACCTCTGACCTCATGTCCAAACACTAGCTCAGCAGGACTAAAACCTAGAGATTCCTGAACAGCTTCACGGGCAGCAAATAACACGAAAGGAACACCGTCATCCCAATCTTTATGAGACTCGTGGCAATGTTTTCTTAACATGCATTTCATAGTCTGGTGAAACCTCTCTAATGCCCCCTGACTTTCAGGATGATATGGGCTGGATGTCACATGTGACAGGACTTAACATTGAGTCCAGTAAGTTATTATCACATTGATCTAGGTATAATTCAGTCTGGTCATTGATAATACTTAAGTCATGTATGATTACGTCTTTACGCAGCTTCTAGACAGAGCCATGATCTCTTTGGAGACCTATGCCAGGGAAAACAAATGTGCACATTTAGGTTAAAAAAATGCAGTTAACATCACTTTATGTGGTTTATTATTAAGTTATTGAGGTATTTTAGTCAAAGGTGAAACAAAACAGACACAGGGTCTTCCCATGCCCACACCTTTACCTTTTATACCTCCTAGGACTTAGGACATAATTCACCATTGTCTCTGGTTAACACTAACAATCAACTTATGTGCCCTGTAGGGGATGGTAAAACATCAACTTCACACTAACACATTAACAGGTTGATTTTTTTTAAGATACAGGCCCTTTAATAATAGGAACCAATGTCCTTTTCCTATTCGGGCTTGATCTATTATTAAATATCAAAAATAATATGGTTAAAAGCTGGACACACTAAAGACCTAACACAGGTGTTTTCACGTGGGTGACACTATAGTGTGTAACTCATGCTGTTAATAACTGTACTAGCACTTCTGAGATAGTAGACCTAAGCAGCACATACATTTAATCAAGTAACCAAATAGTCAGATATACTGGTATGGGTAGTTACATTTAAATCAGTTAATTTTCACATTCTCATTGTGATTTTGTTTCAGTTCTCCTTTCTGCATTTGGCAGCTGCACCTTTCTTTGTTTTAGCCTGGATTATGTCTTTATCTTCTCCATATTTGTTTAATAATATAGTTTACTGATCATTTGTGAAATATGACGCTCTGTGAAAGTGCACTTGTTGATGTTTGTGATTGGTAATATACTGCCAACTAGGGCTGCCCTCGACTAAAGATTTTTGTAGTCGACCAATAGTGGTCAATTAAGGCGATTAGTCGACTAATCGTCGCACGTTTATGATACATTATGATTATAAATATTTTTTTTTCTTCCCAAAATGGGGAATCGACTTCGGTTCGAAATCGGTTTCGTCTCCGTGTGGACGGGGCCTCACTGCCATGAAGGAAGTCCAACATGGACTGAAGCATTCACACTTCAACGTTTTTCAACTTTCTGTACAGCTCTGTAATGTATCACACAGAAACATTTAAATGTTAGACTTGTTTTTTAATTTATTAATATTCCCCTGAATACCAAACCAGAGTGGAAGAACTACAAATGATAGGTCACTGCGTGCACAATTATTACACAAGTTATATTTTTGAGGATTAATTGTATTATTGAACAACTAGAGTGCTCTTGGTCAATCCAAAATGTTAATAAAGCTCAAGTCTCAATATCTAAGAAAGTAAAAGAGAGGTTTTTGTTTCTTTGGTGAAAATCTATGTGTGCGCAAATATTGGGCAATATTAGTGTGCAGAATTATTATGCAACTAAGGGAAAATTAAAATGTTCCCATCTGACTGGTTTATTTTCATCCGTTAAAGTGAGTAAATAATAAACAACTCAAAATGTACAAATAAACATTTCTGAGATAAAAAAATAAATAATCAGAGACCAATATAGCCCCCCTTCTTTTCAATGACAGTCACAAGCCTTCCATTCATGGAGTTTCTTGATCTGTTGATGATCTGATCTCCCGTTTAAGAAGGGCCCACAAGTTCTGAATAGGGTTTAGGTCAGGTGAGGGAGGGGGCCATGTCATTATTCGTTCATCTTTAAGGCCCTTACTGGCTAGCCACGCAGAGGAGTACTTTGATGCATGTGATGGAGCATTGTCCATCAGAAAATCATGGTCTTCCTGAAAGATGCAGACTGTTTCCTATACCACTGATGGACTAAAGTGTCAGTAGGTTTGGGAGTTGATTTTGAGTCCATCTTCAACCCAAAAAGGTCCAACTAGCTCATCTTTAATAATAACGGCCCATACCAGAACCCCACCTCCACCTTTTTGGTGTCTGAGTTGAAGTGCAGCTCTGTGCACGTTACTGATCCAGTAACAAGAGTCACCCTCATCGCTGGAGGATAATGGCTTCCTGGTGGCTTCATGTTTAATTCTTCTCAGATCTTTGGCAGTTCATTTGCGTCTTTTTTTCTCATCACGTTTCTTGCCACCCTGTTGACTATTTGCAACAAAACGTTTGATGGTTCTGTGATCACGCCCCAATATCTTAGCAATTTCAAGAGTGCTGCATCCCTCTGAAAGAAATGTTACAATGTTTGACTTTTCAGAGTCAGTTAAATCTCTTTGTTGGCCCATTTTGCCTGATATAATAATTCTGCACACCTTGATATATTATATGGTGTTAATCTCCATAGGCCACACCCTCCCTCATTACACAAATACACATCAGCTGATATGCTTAAATCCAATATGCATTCAAGTTCATACAGCTTGGAGTTGGAAAATATGCACAACAATTATGATATGGTCAAAATACTCACTTGCCTAATAATTGTGCACACAGTTTAATGTAAAAATATAAAACAGAGGATGTGTGCAAGTCACTAAGTATAACTTTATTTCTTCTGCCACATACATCAACATTTGGCTTAATATTCTGCTTAGATCTCAGGTGTGTCTGCCTCTCAGTCCCCAAAAGATGGTTACAGATCTTTAATGAATCAGGATACAATGTGACGTGTTGGATGAAAGCATGGTATTGAACATGGTTTCAAGGTGCATATGAACTATCATGACATTTTTAGATTTGAAATGTGAAATTTGACAAAACTTTGTCAAAATATGTATCAGTGCAAAATCGCAAAATAAAGCAAAGTGTTTAGTTTACTTACTATAGTTTTAATTTATTCTAGAATGTATTGCAGTAACTTCTAAGACTTTCTGGGCGATTGTATACTTTATTTTTACAGGGTTACAGTTTTCCTTGATTCTTGTTTTAAGTCCAGGTGAAACTAGTTTGTCGTGTGAAAGTGCACAGTGGCCTGTGGTTCCAAAAACAGGTGCTGGGTCCCCTGACATTTTGTTTTGGGGGGGGGGGACATGACAAAGTGTAAGAACCTCGGCTCTATACAACACAAAGAGGTGTAGTTGAAAGTGTAACAATGTAACATTCCATTCAGTTGTTTGTATGCTATTACCTTTATAGTAAACTCACTGTAAACAATCCTTACTCTTAAATCAAGCCAACTTTATTGACTTTATCTAAAAGGAAGGAAAAAGCAGTAGTCAAGGAATCATTTGCCCATCAAAAAGTAAGCCAGTGAACTACAGCGACCCTGCTTAATTGTTAATAGAGCATAGTGAGGAGCTGTAAAGGTGCAGAGTTTCACTTCTGCATCACCATTGATGAGGCCCATTAGAGCTGTGTGTGTAATGTGAGAGAAAGTTGCTCCCTGTAGTTCAATTACTCTCTGTGAGAAACAACTCTAACCAGGCTACATAAATCAGATGCAAGTCAACAAGCATTGCCCTGAAGCTGCACACTAGCTGATGGATGTTTTCATTTGATTATTGATGCGTGTGGCCCATTGAAACGGGAGTATTTTACCTAACATCTCATGTGCGGTTTGAAGTCTTTTAACTGGTCTATCTATTGAAATGTAGTTGCAGCTGAGTGTGATGATGCTCATGTTGTGTCTGGCTGCTGCTGGAGACGGTGTGGTGGTTCTGTGGCCCCCAGGCCCGGCCCACCTGCTCCCAGAGGTGTAACGGTCACACTGACACAGGAGCTGCTGACACGGTGACTCGTTTTTCTCTCCCCCGTGGGTTATCTTGCCAGGCAACGCTGCTCAGGCTCCTCAGATCTCATTTGTGTGTGCACCTTGTTACCTAAGCTTCCGAGTGTTGAGCTGTTTATCTTTCCTATTTTTGTTTCACCGTCCTTTGACACTCAATGTTTATTCACATATTTCAGCCTCTGCCATGGCAGCTGGTGTCAGCATTCTGAGTGACCTGCCTTACTCCACGAGAGGAGCCTGCGGCGAAGAGATCAGCACAGAGATGGAGACGGGTAGGAAAGCTCTACACAAAAGCAACACGACTAGCGGCTTGATCTTTTATTTTCAAAGCAATGGCACAGGACTGTACACTTGGTTTGGTGAACCGTTGAAAAATAAATTAACAAGAGTTAAGACAAGAGGCAGTGTGACAGCGTAGCAATTTGCAGCTTCAAGACAAATCTTTCAGGTGAAACAACAAGATTTCTTCAGGATTTTTGTAGCAGGACATTTGGTGTAAGGTGGATTTAGGAGTACTCCAGACTTGATTTAGGAAACATCAAATGTAATATCTGAAAGGTTTGTTGCTAAATGATTTAATGCTTACTTTACAGGTTAAGAAACATCTATCCACCTTATTTATACAATTAGAATAAACAAGCAGCACCTCCTTCCTATCGATGCTAGTCATACAGTGTTTGGTGAATTAGACATCTGTGATCATGCGTTTTGACAGATCTTACCCTAAAAGGTATTTCTCTTTTTAATAATTCCATTCTTTATGATGCAGTCACAGCTGTAGATGATTTTATAAATAATTCTCATATGTCCTGTCTCTCTCCTATGTCTCCTATCCCTGCCATCAGAAAAAGGTTAAAATAGGTTTGAGTTGGACCTCAGACAATGTGTCTCCTTTGCAGTTTCCTAGACCATCTTAAAAAATATGCATAATAGATACAAATAACCTTATAAAACTGTGGCCAACTGTTCTATTCTTAGTTGTTTTACTGAATAAGAAAATACCTGACCATGATTGCCTCTTTATATTATATTATTGAGATCAAACAACAACATCACGTATAAAGTTATATACATCACTTTTATAATTGATGTATACAGTATAACCTGAAATTAATGAATAGATGTTTAATTCATATTTATTACATTTCTGTTATATTTCATACATTATTGTTATATTCAGTACATTTCTGTTTTGTTTTGCCGACTGTAAATTAGGGTTACCTTAATGCACTCAAAGCACAGTGAACAATAATTGCTATTGGGTTTTGCATTTCAGGGGGGCCCCCATACTGTAACCAACATTAAAAGGGTATTTTCCTCTTTCATTTACAAGCTGCTTTCCTCAGATCTGTGTTGTGTATCTGTCTGTGGGTGTGCAACATTCGTACCGAGTTTAATTCGCCTCTCTTTGATCAATCTGAACCTAGAACGCCACTCCTTTGGGGGTTAGGGTAAGAGATGGCAGGCAGCGTGAGGAGGCACAACCAGAGGCACTTAGCCTCACCCCGGGATTCCACCGGGTCCGTCTGCGCCGCGTTACGGCTGCGCAGACCCTATCCCTCCGTAGTCTTTCAAGTAGGAAGAGAAATGCTAGCGTTCTCCTCCGGTTTACAGGCACTGTGTACATTTGCCTATATATATATATATATATAGAATAATTATTAACCACTAAAATACAGCAACACATCTTTGATTGATGTTGTTTATAACTGGACTATTACAATTATTATTAACTTTGTCTGTACAAAGTAGCCTGTCCAGGAACTATTCCCAAATCAACAAAAACTGCGAGCCTGCACGCAAGACGCTCCGCTTCTGAAACGCGCCCGATAGGGTTTGACGCTGTAGCAGGAACAAAACCGCGGCGCAGCCGTAACGCTGCACAGACGGACCCGGTGGAATCCCGGGGTCAGGCATCTTACAGGATGTCCTGAAGCGCTAGCAGAGCTCAGCCCTGGAGATCACCTCCTCCTGCTACAGAGGAACGGTGGCTGTCGGTGTCAACTCAGCCTCAGCTAGCTAGAATTGTTCTCGTTTAGAAACAAGACCATTACAGACTGTTCAATTGACCCAGTAAAGCTCACAGTAGCTTATTTTTTACACCAGCATAGAGGTACATTTATTCAATAGTGAAAAGATTACAAATGTATAACTTTGATTTATAGCGCCGTGTTAACCAGAGCCAACGTGGCTGGTTGCGCTACTTCGGGTAGCCAGGATGGCGATCATTATCGGGAATCATTTCCAGCTTTACACACTGAACTTTTTGATTGCTATCCTTGCAACATCCCAGGACTCATAGTAACACGGTATCAAAATGGCAATAAAGAAGTACGCGAATAGATACACAGACTGAAAAAAAATGAAAGTGTTTAGCATTCAGGGCTTGAGTGTTATTTAAATGTTATGATGTTTTATTTTTTTTTCTGTTTGATTTTCTGAAAGCCAATGCTAGGATCCCTACAGCAAAGTACACCAAGATGGGGGAAACCCTGAGGCATGTCATCCCTGGTCACATGCAGTGTTCCATGGCCTGTGGAGGAAAAGCCTGTAAATATGAGAACCCCTCTCGCTGGAGTGATGAGGAGCAAGCCATCAAGGGACTCTACTCGTCCTGGTACGTTGGGCCATCTTTGTTTTCTTTTTTCTTTATTGTTTTTTTCCATATATAGACAATATATAAGACCGTACACAAACATCCTCAAGACATAACAAAATTAAGTTTAAAAAGTCACATAAATACCATAAATCAATTACATGACCTACACAAACATGTGGGCAGGCTATGTAAGGAAATATACAAACATGTAGGCAGATATGAAAGGCTTCCATCCTTCCTCCAGCAGAGCGACATGAATCATCTCCAGTTTGCTGACCCAGAGTACTCTCTAGATCTGCATGTTCCAGATAGTTAAGGAAAGGGCCCCATACTTTTTTTAATAGTTCTTGTTTTCCTTTAATTGAATAGGTTATTTTCTCTAATGAGACACATGCAGACAGTTCTTTTAGCCATTTTCCAATACTTGGACTGTTACATTTTTCCATGAAAGTGCTATCATGCATTGACTGCATTGATAAAATATCTTCTATCATACATTTGACCTCTTCCCAAAACGTTTTTATCTTGGTACACTCCCAAACACAATGAAAGAAAGTTCCCTTAGATTGCCCACATTTAAAACATAAGTCCGGGATATTACCACTAAATGTATTTAGCTTTTCTGGAGTAATATATATACGCATCAGCCAGTTATATTGTAAGAGCTTAAGACGGGTATTCACTGTTTGTGATTGAGCTTTCTTAAAGGCACCTTCCCACTCATCAATTGTCTTCCTGCAAATCCTACCTCCAATTTCTAAGTTTAGCTTCAGAGGACTCAGGGGAGCCAGATATAAGCAAGTTATAAAGTGCAGAAATTAAGTTTTTCCCCTACAGTCCCTTAACATTATTTTCTCTAGTGGTGAGTATGGAGGTATAGTTAGTAATTGTTTTTGGTTTGCTCCAATATAGCTTCTAATTTGTGAACATTTGAAAAAATGCTTCCGTGAAATGTTGTGCTTGATTGCAAGCTCCTCAAACGACATCAGTTTATCATCATTGAGCCTACATAGATCCTGAATTCTCTGTACCCCCTTATCTGACCAAATCTTAAACCCACTCAGTGTTTCCCCAACCATTGTCTTGGCGGGGCGCTGCGCTCTGCCAACGGAGCCCCGCGCACGAATGCACACACTCACAATCGGAGACAAGAGCGGAGGAAAAGAGGAGAACAACAAAGTGTAAAAAAGTCAAACAAATCTGCATTATTGCCCCGAGCTCTGCTGTCTGCCCGTTTGTGTCCCCCCCCAGTTTCAAATTCGTTTATTATTATTTTTTTAACCTCAAGCCGTTATCGATAAAAAAAAGAAATTCAATTTTTTTTCCGCCAAAGCAGTAAACCTAGGGGAAACACTGCCACTATCAGCTCTGCCTGGAGTAATGTCATCATTTCCCCAAATTGGACTAAAACGTGAGAGAGAGAGGTTCGCCCAAGTACTTCCTCGCTTCATGCCAGACTCTAATCATGTTCCCAGTAATAGGGTTAGTTTAAAAAAAAAAGGTTTCTTCACACTAGTTGAGTACAAATACATGGGAAGAGGTAACTCTAAACATTGGGACTCCATCCCTCTCCAGGCAGGGGGGTTGTCGTTTGTAAAATAAAACATAATAGTCCTAAACTGAGTTGCACAGTAGTACCAGAGAGGGTTAGGACAGGCTATCATAGGGCATATACAGGAAGGCCAAGCGCAGACGGGCTCGTTTGTTGTTCCACAGAAAATTCAAAAATCATTTCCTTAACTTTGAAAATAGGTTTGGAGGAGGCAGGTGGATGTTTTGGAATAGATACAGCAACTTGAGGAGTATGTTAACTTTTTATATATTAATTCTCCCAATTAAAGAGATCGGCATATGCTTCCATCTATCACTTGTGCTTGTAATTGATTCCATCATAGGATCGTAATTAGAATTCACCTGGCTTATTGCTCTTATATTTTCGCATCTATTGCAGGGTTTCCCTGGTTTTGGTAACAATGTAATGAAGGCTTCTCTCAGTGATGGTGGAAGGATTTCATTTTTTAAAGATTCTAGCAACACATACCTGTTAACCTGTTAAGCCCCAAGCCTGTTTTTCAGGTCTCAGGCTTGAAAATGACATGCCCAGAACAAATGACTATATCTTCACTTCTAAAAGGGGTAAATTAATAATCTTTTTTCTCAAAGCAATGAGTTGGATGTAGAAAAGTCAGAATCAATATAGATGTTTTTATTTTAAAGTAAATTCAGATTGAACATAGTAAAGAAATGTAAATTATAGTTTCCGTCCAAAAAAATCCAAAAAACGTATCTATCAAACAAACACACAACTTTTTTTTACAAGTACACAACTTTTTTTTACAACTACAACACTTTTTTCCAAGAACAAAACTTTTTTTTTACAAGGACACAACTTTTTTTTACAACTACAACACTTTTTTACAAGAACAAAACTTTTTTTTACAAGTACAAAACTTTTTCTTCTCACGGCGGAATATTACTGCCAAAAGTCACGTGACTGTAAAAAAAAGTTGTGTGTTTGTTTGATAGATACGTTTTTTCTTTGCAAAACTAAATGCATTAGTTTGTAGATGGTGTTTTGTATTGGCAAACCACATTGTGTTTGTTAGTGAATCATGAGGCATTTGTAAAACCTGTTTAGTTTGTTTGTGGAGTTATGGCAGGAAATTAGCTCCATAGTATTTAAGTTACAAGGTTGAAAGCAATAGCTTTAAATGAGGTTGAGTTAATAAGTACTATAGAGGCCAGCTCTTATGAGGATTGGTGATTTAAGTAACATTTGTCCCTGATAATTAGCTATTCAGCTACTTTTGTGTTAAGCCTTGCTTAAAAAAACGGTTTACAGTTTAAGAATGAATGCATCTTTTTATTATATTTTGCTACTTTTATAATCTTGAATTTTGCGGCATAACATTTGTTGGCTCCTCCTGAGCTCACTGCCCATTAGATAGGTATGGTGGACAGGGTAGGATTTTCACACAAATAATTGTATGTCCTACGGCCACCATGGCCTCTGTGCCCCTCACACTGTTAAAATCTCGAAGTTGCTTTAAAAGCGTCAGAGCAGTGTTCTGGTCTCTGAACTGCATTATGCTGCGTTCACAACGGACGCGATGCGAATATTCGCATTGCTCTAACCGCTGGAGTTTCACTGCGGCTGTCAGCTGTGTTTACTCCTGTCATTCAAACGGGGCGGCTAACGGCTGCTGCTTTCGTTTTCTGATTCAACGTCAGTGGCTGAGATCCTCACTGCTGATTGGCTACCGCGAGAACGCGTCATGCGAATTTGAGGCTCGAGTTAAAAATTGTTATTAAAAAGAGACGCACGTACGTACGTTTTGTTGTTCAAAACAAGCTGTTATATAGTTTTTACATATGTTTTATAGCCTACATTTGGGATGTTTTTGTGTGCTGATGTTGTCAATTTGGAAATGCAGTTTTCTGAATAAAATAATGGAAAACATTTTTTTTTGGCGCGTTTTTTTATCAGATTAATCGATTATCCAAATAGGTGTTAGTTGCAGCCCTAATTGGATCCAACAAAGGATCGGTCAGGGGGCATAGATAAACCACACACCAAAAGCAGGGAAGTCTTACTTAATATTATGAAAGATTTACATTTGAAGGTATTGTCACGTATATTGGCAAACCAATTTATTTAGATTGTGTCCCGTATCTTGGCAAACCAATTGATTTAGATTTTGAGACAAATACATCGGAAACATCAGCATCTATAAGATGGGAAGCTTTTAAAGCATGTATTAGAGGCCAAATTATTAACTACACAAGCTCTAAATCCCAAAAAGCTGGTCATAAAATGACAATGTTGGAATCAAAAATAAAAACCCTGGAGAGTGAGGCCTTTCAGAAACCCTACCCTAAAGCACAACAAGAACTGCTAGTACTGAGGTCCCAGTATAATGAATGATCAGCTTCTAAAGCAGTGGCAAGTCTACTAAGACTCAAACAAACATTTTACGATCAAGGAGAGAAGCCTGGAAAGATATTAGTGTGGCGCATTAAACAATTACAAATTGAAAGATCCATTACGTCAATACAGAACAATAAGGGAGATAATATAGTCAATCCTATAGAAATAAATTAGGCTTTTAAAAATGTCTATGAAAATCTATACGACTGACATAAATTCAAATCTGACAAGTCAAAATAACTTATTAGACACTCTCAATATACCTAGTATCCCAGCAGAACTCAGACCTAGTCTGGAAGGTGAATTATCATTAGAAGAGATCTCTAATGCAATTGATTACATGAAATCTGGGAAAGCTGTAGGGCCAGATGGCCTACCTATAGATATCTACAAAAAGTTTAAATATAAAATACAAACTCCCCTCTTAACCTGTTAAGCCCGGTGCCCCCGCCATTTTTACTGAAACAAAACACAAGTCTAATGCCGAGCCTCTGAATTAGCACTAAGCGAAAGAGTGCTGACGCACTTAGCACATAACTCACTGTATAAATATGTTATACTTCATCGGATCTGCACAAACAAGATATCATCTGAAAGCTGAGATTCCACGGATTCCAATGGTATCATCACTGTGCGACCAAAACTCGTGGCAGCGAAAGCCAGCAAAGACAACTCACAACTTCACTTTACGTAGCCAAAACGGCAAATACGTCTTACCTTTGCTGTTTTCTGATCAAAAGTTGAAGGGCATTAAAACGCAGATAAACGCTGCTGAAGGTTAATCCAATGTCTCTGTGTCCCTTTGAAATGATTACTGATAATCCATCATCATATTTATGGCAATAAGCCTAGTTTTCAGTTTTCAGTTTTCAGAGCGTAACATAGCTTTCGGTTTGGGCAAACTGCATGCGCATCACTCTCACTCCTCAATGGTAACGTGTAGGTGGATGTAGGACTTCCCTCTCGATTCTATTGGCTCTAACGGTTCAAAAGTGGTGTCAATCACCAACATCGACCAATGTGTTCCAGAGATATGGCAAATACACCCAAATGTTTTTTTTTCTTTCTAAACCTCTCTAAAAAGGTCAAATGTCACTTGTTTTGCATCAATCTTGATACAGGGTACTTATTATATGTTATAGTTTGGATTCCTAAAGCTTTTAGTCTACTATCCCATCATTCAAGGGTGGTTGGCTCATACACACTCACACATGCTCACTCACACATGCTCCACGGCAGCAGCGGGCGCTACTGAGTCCATTGGGAAGGCGGGAGGTTGAGCAGAGTATGGAACAGCCCTTGCAAGCCTGATGACAGCGGTGTTTCTAGCGATCCAGCGATCTGGGTCAGTGTTATAGTGATAATATTATAAACAAGGTGAATTTAGCGATCACAACGAAAACAGCTAAGACACATATTGAGCCCAGAAAATGAATGTTATTAGGGCTGCAAATATAATAAGCCTTTGTCTAAAATGGACAACATTGTAACTAAGGAGATTTAAACTATAGCCTACAGCGATTCTGCACTCGGTTAATCAGCTGCTCTTCATTTTCTTTCCTGCTATATTCAATGAGTGATACAAATATGTTTTACTATAAGTTCTGAATACAACTGATACTGTTGGACTCGGTACTAGTTGACTGTTACCAGAAATAAAATGAAGTACTTTTACTGTGTACTTTGTGAGTAATCCTCTGTCAGAGTCCCCTCCTGAGTACAATAATGCATGTTTCTCTGCTATTTTGAATAAGCGTTAAAACACCTTTCTCATGAGACTGATATTATTGGACAGAGTATTTTAAGAGGATGGTAGACATGATATCAGCAATACTTCCAGTCAGTACTTCGCCAGCAGCATTTTTACCCCTTGGAAAGTCTTTAGATACTGGCCTGGATAGCTGGTCACAAATATCCTTCAGCAAAGTGACACACCCTTGTGACTCTTGTTGGCCTCTTATGATGCTGCTGTCTTTTAATATATGATTATTTCTCTGCTCCTAGTTCATTCCTCTCAGATTCTTCTATCAGTCTCAGTCATCGCATGTCAGTCAATAGAGCTTCGAAAAATGTGTCCAATTCAACAAAATGTTTTTGTGAAGGTCAGAGCTAAATTATAGATTGTTTGATTGTGTAATTACAAGGTGAGAGAAAATAAATCCACATCCTCCTATTAAACTTATTTTATTTACTTTTCCATGTTGTACTTATACTTACTTGTATTACATGTTGAACCACATGCTGGATATCTTCCCCAGCCTCAAGGAAATACAATAAAAATAAATGGATTCATAATTTAAAAAATGTATAGAAATGTATAAATTAATAATGTTGTGTGCAAACATTTCAAATTTAAGTATAAAATGAAAAAGAAGTTTACTTTTGAAATTATTTCTCACAAAAACCTTTCTAAATTATAGTAAATTATTAAAAAAGGTTTAGTCAATATACGTTTTTCTGCCTAAAATAGTTAAAATTGAACGTAAACTATATCAAACACCATATGGCAATTAACCCATGTTTGCCTGCTATTCAAATTGACTTGGTTGAAGTTAATAACAATATTGATATTATATAGATATATAGATATATATATAGCATATAATTGATGCAGTCTTTCTGAACACTTTTAAAATACTGCAAATGAAGAATATTTGTAATGTTTTACACAGATAGTGCCTTAACTTGAATTTGAAAACACGTGGCAACTTTATTAATACAGCAGTTGAAAAGATTTGTGGAGGGATAAATTCTTCATGGGCTTCAATGGCTCTCTAGATAAAGGGCGTTTTATGGTTGCTTGTATTATCCTCAGATAGTAGTTTGTTTAAATAACTAGTGACATTTTTAATAAATATTGCAATAAAGGGCTCCAAAAAAGGCATATATATATAAATATAACCTGGCCGGCTTAACCAGTCTGTATTTCTTCAAGCACCACAAGATTCATAGTTTATAAAGTACAATTCTGTGCCATTGATTGTGTAATTTCTCCAAACACATACAGTAAAAATGCCTGTTATGAAGCCTTAAAATGGTGCAGGAAAAGGACTTTACATTGTATTATACTTAAAGGGGACCTATCATGCAAAATGCACTTTTGTACGTCTTTTATACATGAATATGTGTCCCCGGTGTTCCAGGGAACTCACCAAGTGTCAGAAAACACAACCCTCTCTATTTTCCTCCATACCCAAATCTCTAAAAAAGGGGCTGCAACGGATCTGATAAAAACTGATCCAGATTTGAACACTGTCCTGACAACAGGACGGTGGCGCTACGGCTATTGGGCCAACTCCACCAATCAGGAGGAGACAGCCACGGCCATTGCCATTCGAAAGTGCTGGAGACGCTGTAGTACATATGCCAGGCCTGTAAGTGGCACTGTAGTCTGCCACAAAATCAGCGAAGAAGACTTGGTTACCATGGTTACCCTTCTGTTTATTCTCCGCTGTGGCTTTCTTTCTCCCTCCCCGAGGCAAGCGTTTGCTCCCGCTGCTTTAATTCAA
>CALSBW010025257.1:207718-229025 GCA_943590975.1 Lindbergichthys nudifrons | reverse complement strand
TTATAGAATGATCACACCGGTGACAGTACTCTTCAAAGGGTTCACGATAGATAGATTCTATCTATATGGCGCTGATCTTAGCTATCTCTTAGTGGAGGAAAACAATTGTGACATCACTTACGCGACTCTGGGATTTGTAGTCTTTCTAGTTGCATATTTTTCATAGTCTTATATTTCAACAGTTTTACGACAAACTGTGACTTTTTTGTCATGGAAATTATTTTTTAAGATTGACAAACATCATATGTGTAATTCATGGCACAATTCAAACGGGATCAAAAGATACGTTTTCTCTCTCCATTGACTTCAATACATTATTTTTCCGAAATAAGGTCCCATGGACCGGAAGTAGATGGGCGTGACTTCGCCACTCTATAACACTGACCCAGATCGCTGGATCGCTAGAAACACCGCTGTCATCAGACTGGCAAGGGCTGTTCCATGCTCTGCTCAATCTCCCGCCTTCCCAATGGACTCAGTAGCGCCCCCTGCTGCCGTGGAGCATGTGTGAGTGAGCATGTGTGAGTGTGTATGAGCCGAGAAGGGTCCAGCTGCGGCCACGGCCAGTGGAGGTTGAACCTGTAGGAAGTTGTAGGAAGTTGTACTTCCAAATATGGTCAGAGAGCGCGCCCAACACGTGAGACGCTGACGCAAGGATATTTAATCAGACATGGAGGTTTACAGAGAACAGACAACAGACAATATGGCGCACCGAGTACAGGTAATTAACGTCTTGTGGATTTAGATATAATTACATTCTATTTAGGTTCTCGGTTGTTTGTCGATTTGGCTGTTTAGCGCAGTATAATTGTGTTTATTTTGCTAATTTGTATTTTAAATATTCAAGTTAAAGGAATGGAATACATAAATAATATATATGTGTATGCTAACTGAGCGAGCATGTCCTATTAGCATACATGCTAACTGGATGAGCATGTCAAGCTAAGAGCTAAGATATACATCTTAGCTAAGATATATGTATATATGTATGTATATATATTGACAGATGGAACAATGCATGTACTCTAATTTTTACAAGAATCTGATTTTGTGTAAGTTTTACATATTCATTGAAGGAGTCTTTCACATTTTAATGTTTATTTATTTAAAACATGTATTAGTTGCTATACTGTAGACATGTAGGCCTACATATGTATAATTATATTATTATTTTAAGTGTGGTTTAAAGTAAACTTATATAAAGTTATTTGGTTGAGCCAAGTAACCCAGGTGGATGCAATCAGGTAATTAAGACAGAGGCTCTGTTTGTAGATGGGGTTTGTGGCCATGCTGTAGGCCTGACGTTTAAAATAAATGATAAAATCTTATCTGTTAAGATGAACGTTTCATTTAAAAGGTTTTTATTTATTTGTTTAAGGAGAGACCCCAGAGCAAAGGGCAGGCAGAGCAGACCGCCTTCTGCCGCCGCAGGCAGGATCAAACTCTCGGTCCGGCAGCTTCCCCGGTGATGGGCTCCGTGTAACAAGTCCCCTCAGTCTGTGCGGTGGGGGCGGGCCGTGCCCAGGTACTCCCCGTTCAGGCCTATCTGCACCACGGCGATGCTGCGGTCATCGCTTGCCTCTCCTCCGGTGTTGCCCTCAGCTCCCTCCGCCGCCACACTGCCCAGCACACTGGGGATCACTATCCCGTCGGGTCGCCAGTCTCTGGCACTGTTATTTTGGGGGTCGCGGGCTGAAAAGTCTCACCATACTTAATCCTAGACAGTAGCACATGGTAGCCTATATATTGTACGACTTTATAATTTTTGAATGTTGATATGTATTCGCTCATAGCCTACTGTGCCTTTCACGCAGACAATACAAGTGAATTTTGATTACAAAATTACAGTGAATTACAAATAGGTTTATGTTTAAAGTTTATTTGCATTCAAAACGCATTTTTAAACCCTTCTGTTCAAAGTTGATATTTTGTTTCTTAAAAGATTAAATCTTTAAAAACATGCTGTTTGCCATTTTTAAAGTTTGATGGAAGAAATTAAATATAGGTCACTGACGTGGAGCTTTAGGCCTGCAATGCTTTAAAAAAAAAAGGTTGGTGTTTCAATTTTGAGGAGTGAATATGGATGTTAAATTCACAAATGAGTATGAATAATCTTAAACAAGAACAGGATCTTGAGCCATGATGTTTTTAAAGTACAGAAACATTCAGAATGCATGACGATTCCTTCAAAGGTTTTGAAATAGACCCCTAGTACTCTTAATTTATAAAGTAATAATACATGTGAATTATTGAGCTCATTAGTGACCTGACTGGCCCTCCTAATTTGGTCTAAAAAAAGTCAATGATGATCATTGTGAAGGGGTGTCCAGCCCATATCAATAACATACCAAACTACAGGCTCATGTTATCATGTTATAGTAGGCCTACCTTACATGAAGCTGTTTGAAACCTTAATGACCCCATGATGTGATTATTTATATCTTAAAGAGCCCATGTCATGGCCATTTCCACTGATCATAATTACATTGTTGAGGTATACTAAAATAGATTTATACTGTGCAATTTTCCAAACTCACATTGGTTTCGCATACAGCATCTCTGTAAAGTATGTGTATTCAGCAGTATTCACTATCTCCACTTAACGACTCGTTGGAGCTCTTGCCCCCCCCTCCCTGTGAGCCTAGTGTGCTCCGATTGGTCAGCTCGACCACTCTGTTCTGATTAGTCAACCACCAGAGAGGCTCCGCCCATGTCTAACAGTGCTTTTTTCGGCTCGCTCTCAGAACATCAGTCTTATAATGGCGTTGGTACAGCCGTATATTTTATACGCTAACTAACCGAACTGTACCTACAATTGTTGTTATAGAAGAGTAAGTTATTTTTACCTGTAATAAACTACTACTGTTGGATGAGAAATCAAATCATGGTTTGCTATATATGAATGATATGTTATAGGAGCAAATAATTCAGGGAAGAAAGGATAGGCCTACTAAGTATTTCCATCAAACTTTATTTTTAGAAATGTACAAAATGAACATAAATATACATATATACACGGTATATCATCCATTCCTCCCCGTTGTCGGCATCTTGCCTATCGCAGCCGGGGCTTTTTAGGACGAGGCCTCAGTGTGGATACCCGTCCCCATCATGCATTGTCGGCCAGGATCTGGCTGGACGAAATCAAATGCAAATCACAAAATATTAGAGAAACTTAGTTGTTTTAGATTCGTTAGTAGTAGTTGTGGTAGGAGTTTGGATCTATCTAATCCATCTATCTAATCAACACAGTAAGCTTGCCAGCTAATATGCTAACCTAGCTTTCTTGTTTACCTTTGTAGCAAATACGATATGAACGTTAGCTCGGAGGAACGGCAACTATAATGTAGTGTAATAAAACTACTATCAACAAAAGCTAGTGGTTCATATTAGGCTAGCAATAACGTGTTTATAATTGCAATCTTATACGGGTAGTCTGCTACGTTCGGTCATTCATTGTAACTGGCATGAATACAATGTTTCCCGCTAGCATGTATTGCTAGCCTCGTTAGCTATACATGCTGTCAGCGCCGGAGGAAAGCCAACTGTAATGTACCGTCCTTTGGGGGTCTGTGAGCGGGTAAAGAGAAAGGGATTTCCCCGTTGTCTCTGCTGGAAGTGTGAAATAAACAGAGTCCCCATTTCAGGGACACCTCTTGGAGGTCTCTAGGCCGTCCTTTGGGGGTCTGTGAGCGGGCAAAGAGAGGGGATTTCCCCGTTGTCTCTGCTGGAAGTGTGAAATAAACGTAGTTGTTTGATGTTCGTCAGTTTGCCAGCTGGATTACAATGCTAATCTACGTTTGCTAGTTGTTCAGTTGTTCAATATGCTATACTATACTATGAACAACAGATAGTGGTTCATATTAGGCTATCAAGCACATGTTTACAATTGCAATCTTATGTGGGTAGTCTGCTACATTCATTGTAGCTGGCATAAAAACAATGTTTTTCCGAGCAAACTCATGTCTAGCTCTTAGTAGCCTTGTTGATTAGCTCGGTAGCATACACGCTCGGAACGCCAGCTATAATGTAATTACATTTCGCGACTGACCGTACGGTAAATCACCTGGAGTATACTGTCTATGAGTATTTCATGTGTGAATGCAGACATTCTCCTGCTATGAGATACATGTATGTAAGGCCATCTGCTGATATTAGAGTTGATATGGAAACGCTAGCAACTTAGTTAGCACAGTTAGCACTGGCTTAGCAGTCCGAAACACGTTTACACATTTAAACAGTCGTGGTAGATACCTTAGCCGCGTTCACACCAAGTACTTTCCTGTACTTAGTTCCGGCACTCAGAGCCCCGGCGCTTTTTACCCCAGGGCACTTAGTACAGATTGCGTTTACACCGGAGTACTTTTCCCTGAGGGAAGATTACGCAAATGAGCCGCTGACGTCACTTCTTCTTCTTCTGCTTTGGCTTTACTGGCAGGCCACAAACCACTTCACGGCGAGTACAGTAGGTGGCGGTATGCACTTTAAAGTTGTTTGCAATCTGCTTCAAAACAAGAGAAGAAGAAGAAGAAAAACTTCCCGCGTATACTGCGACGCCCACCCACTCGCTGTACATTAGGCGTCTGTTGTTTACCTTCCGACCTCAGACATGATGGAGATGGAGTCGACTGAAGTTGTGCTGTTTGTGCTCATGTTATACAGCTTTGTAACTGAGTTAATGCAGCCTGAGCAACTTGCGTACAATAACAAAACAAGCCGTGTAAATTGTACATTGTAAACATTTTGACAATAAAGCTGATCTTTTGTACAGTGCTTTTGTTTCTCTTTTATTTTCCAGTCAAGACAGGCAACATTACAATAGTGTACAGTGTGGCAATATAATAACAATAAACTGTGCCAGGTGTGTTGTATGCACAGTAAATAGGCTCAGCAGCAAACCCACCTTTATTTATTATATATCTTCCTGAGACCCACTGCATCCGTCTGCCATAAACACTATGGAAACCTACATGTTGGTTAACATTATCAATATAAAATAAAGTGTCAGTTGTATCAAGACTATATAATAACGGTAATAACAATAATATAAAATGAACTGGTGAGCATCTTGTCCTCCGTTTCCTGGGCCTTGGTGAACAGCACCATCTGATCCCCGTGCATCGACTCTTTCACCACGGCACGCCGGTCCTCCAACGCCTGGACGGTGTCAAAGAAATTCGCATGCCGTGTCCGCTTTCCTAAGAGGGGAAAATAAGCATGATACAAGATCTGTTTAGTCGCCATGTAGTTTTACAACATACTAGTGTGTGTGTGTGTGTGTGTGTGTGTAGCTGCCGCTCAAAGTGCCCTTCTTTATTGTTTTGTATTTTTGAAGAGTGCTTCATGTATGCTTGAACTTTGTTTAATGTTGTTGAGGCAAGTTTTCTTACCGGAAGTCATGTGACCTCTAGCCCGGATGTTTACAATGTTTGTGAGAGAGTAAAAAGGCGCAAACATTTGTAAATGCCGGTCTAGGCGAATACGTTTTCAGGCTGTTTCATAATTGTACCAAGAAGGAAGTGAACATCAGTTCGATGCGTAACGTTCTTTCAAGACAAAGTTACAGTGTGTGTACCTTTGCGTTTGGTTGCTGGTAAGGGGGACGACCAAGCGCTGTGTTCTAGAATGCAAAGCTTGCTTGTTTCCAATCCCGAGAGTTGTCCATCCTCGCCTGAAACAGACAATTAGTGCCATGAGTTAGTGAAGCAAATTACAGAAACACTGCACAGTTATTCACAAGTCAAAACGTTTTCATAGCGGCCGAGAATATCTAGCTAGCTAGATGTAGCTAGCTCGGTGCCGGTGTTAGCCAGTTCAGCCTAGCATGGCTAGCTTGATCTACTGAGCAAATAAAAACATCTGAGACCATTATTGTGCAGATTAAAACCCCAGTGCATGTAGTTGATTTTACCTTCGTCGTGGTCGTCATTGTTGGCCACTGAATCCGCCGTTTGAGCGGCCTCCCACACCATCGGTGGATGCTGTCCGGGAGAAAAGGTCTGTGGCCTAGCAGAGCATCCAAGCGCTCGTACCATTTACTGGTCTTCCAGTCGTTACCACTCTTGTTATAATAGTCTTTAATTTGTTTGTTGTCCTGCCTGAGTTTCTTTATTTTTAGCCGGTGTGCCGTGGGGCTGTGCACGATTCCCAGGTCGAGTGAAAGCTACTGAACTGGCTATAGTAGCATTCCCTGGGTCGCGTCCTCGGCGTAGATCTCCAGAAGCGCCGACACCTCCTCATCACTCCGCCGCACCGATGATTTCTTGATGCTTGCCATAACTGCTTTCAAAAACAAACTACTCTCCGTCGGTGCGCTGGGTTTTTGTAGCGAGGAAAAACAATGGCGGCTCTACACAACATTTTCACAGTTGTACGGGGCGTGGTTTGCAATTCGCCCAGCCAATCAGCACTGGGGCACTTTTTTCCCACAGGAAAGTACGATCTCTCAGCGGGCACTAAAAATGGGGGTAAAAGTTCCCGAGATTAAGTACTCTTTTTGGTGTGAACGCGACATAAGGGGTACTAACGGAACTAAACGCGAAAAGTACGGTGAAAAGTACTCCGGTGTGAACGCGGCTCTTGTTTGATAAATACACAAATAACAATGCAAACTTACAGGTTGTGTACCCGAATCATCCCCTGCTCCAAACGGTCCAAACAAACTAGGAATAACATCGTCCTTCAGTTTCAAATGCTGTGCATATCCGGCCTCAAACTGGGCAATGTTTTGGAAGCTTTCGTCTGTGAAATGCCGCGCACACAGTAACGTTCTTCGAACCTCTGAAGGAACAGTGTTAAAAATAAATTTCAACCACTGACTTCGTCGTGGTTCTTCCGTCGGTAGGACAAACAGCTCAGATTTCTCCTCACATTTCAGGAAACAGGTCCTTGGTATTGGCATGACTGGATCGATTGTGAACTGAACCAGAGCTTCCAACAGTAAATGTTAGGCTGGCAGAGGGTGCGGCCAGCACCGCTGGGTGTGGCCATAGCTCTTCCGGATTGGTCCATTTTGTTCCGGGTACCGTATGACATCATGCGGTACCCGGAAGAATCAAATGGGCAGTGACGTATCGCCAACGAGGCGTTTTGGGGAGGTATTTTCTGTGTTAGAGTTTTACTCCCTACAGGGTGTACTTTGAGGGTTGTGACTCTGCACACCGTTTACATGCATAAAAACCTTCATAACACACAAGGGGACGGGTAATAACCGGAAAAGCATGACATGGGCCCTTTAAAACCTTTAAAAACTATATTTAGATGTTCATAAATATCTACATTTATGTAGAAATACATGTGTAGCAGTTAGACATACATAATTAATAGATCTCATTATTACCTATTTTATGTGTACTAAAATATAAAGTTTACTAAGCCCCCTTTTTGTTTTAATTTATTAATTAGACAAAATGATTTGTGTTTAAAGTCATATACTGTTGTGTCTCAAACGGATAGACTAGATTATTAATTCATTTGCCTAATAGTTGCTTAAAATGCTACAATAACATTTACAATTCGTTTTTAATCTGCCATGTACGGTATCAATGTCTCTCAGCCACCGTAGTGTCGTGTCAGGTGGGCATGTCGTGTTAGGGGGCGTGTCGTGTAGGGGGCGTGTCGTGTACTTGCTGCGGCTGCAGCTAGACCATATTGTATGAGCCAGCCACGGCAGAATATTACTGCCAAAAGTCACGTGAGTGAGTGACGTGACTTTTGGCAGTAATATTCTGCCGTGAGAAGAAAAAGTTTTGTACTTGTAAAAAAAAGTTGTGTACTTGTAAAACCTATGCTGAATTTGTCTCTGAAACATGATTTATAACATTAAATGTTATGTGTTTGTTTGATAGATACGTTTTTTCTTTGCAAAACTAAATGCATTAGTTTGTAGATGGTGTTTTGTATTGGCAAACCACATTGTGTTTGTTAGTGAATCATGAGGCATTTGTAAAACCTGTTTAGTTTGTTTGTGGAGTTATGGCAGGAAATTAGCTCCATAAAATACGCCATGCAACGTTGGCGAGATACTGAGAAGTATGATGTAAACATAAAAAATTAAATAAAAACAACCCAGAAATAAAAGCTAGGCTAACGTAATTAGCAGGGTTCTTACGGTCATTAAAAACCTGGAAAAGTCATGGAAATTCAAAATGCTAATTCCAGGCCCTGGAAAAGTTATGGAAAACAATACTTTTCCCAAAGTTTTGGAAAAGTCATGGAAATGTAACTAAAGTTGCATCAAATATAATTTATATTTGATCTAATCGCCAAAATAGTAATACTATAATGATAATAAATACTGTATCGTATAGTAATGAAACGTAAAATGGCATTTAACTGACGAGGTATTTTGCTGGAGAGATTTTAGTTGCTTTAGCGTGTAGAAGCTAGTAAGCCTACTATTTGATTTGTTTTAGATAGGCACAACATGTTTCAGACCTTATTTTCCTGTTGCATGTTCAAATAAACCATTTTCAGTGGTACCGCTGAGAAAGAGTAATTTATTTGGTCATGGAAAATTAGGTAAAGGTCATGGAGAAGTCATGGAAAAGTAATTGAAAATCATTGGTGAAAAAGTGTATGAACTTTGAATTAGCGACTCATGCGTGGTATCAGACCCCAATGTTATATATTGTTAGAAACACTCGTGACCAACAGAACATGTAATAATAACTAGAAAATGCATTTCCTGCTGAAAATGCGTGCGAATGCTGTAAGCTGCATACATTTGTTGCTGAATTTAGCTGAAAATGCAGAAAGCTGAATATTTGAATAGTTGAATGGTGTCTGTAGCTGCTGTAAGATACAGAAACCAAGTTAGTGTGTTGCTGAACTTAGTGGAAAAATGCAGAAAAGTGAAATGATTTGAATCAAAATTGTTACAGCTCAAATGCATTGCAATCAGGCCCGTATCCAGGATTTAGTAAATACCGAGGTCCCAAACATGGGGGCTCGGGGGCAGCCCCCCCCGATTTTAGATTTTCATGATTTAGAGATCTGTTTTTAAGTCCTATGGGGGGACACAAATTTGATAATATATTGATTTCAAACCATGTCAGTGGGCTGCAGCATAAATGATATTTGAAAGTGTAATGCATGAGAATCAGTTGATTGTTACCAATAATGATCCACATTATAATATGGACAAAATATGGACATGCAGAAGATGCTAAAATGCTCACAAAACATTGGAAAAGTAATCTCGCTGTCTTCTTTCTGTTCATCATTCTCTCTTTCCTCTACTCATCCCTTATTGTTAACTGTATGTTCCTCTGTCGCTCCTGCCAGTGTATTAAAAATAATTCAGTCATTTAGTTCATCTCACTTTGCAGATAGATAGATTTCTAGATACCTCATCACTCCTCCGCTGCTCCGGTACAAGTCCGGACTGTGGCTGCAGCTGGGTGTTATTGGATACATGTATGTCGTCTTCTTCTGTTTGCTTTGATCGAGGCTACGTGGTTATGCAGCGCCCCCACCGCCATGGAACTACTACAAGGAACCCTGTTAATTATGTGCAGTTATTAGATACACATTTGCTGTATTCATTTTAAGTGTCTCCCCTTAAGTACAGTACATTAGCCTGTATGCCCATGATAAATTGCCTTAGCTAAACCTTGAGCTAACTTATCCATTAGCTAGTAGCCTACCTTAGTTAACTATATTTGTTATTGTCTTTTAGTTAATTAGCTATAAACTCGAGGCACTGGCAGTTTAGTAATTTGTTCATCACCAGTCACCTTCAAAATAAGCCAAGAAAAGCCGGCATAACATTGGACAGTAAAGTGGGAGGTGCTTACACCTGTCTGCCTGAAGTGACTGCCGATGTCCGCACAGCTGTGCAGGAGACGTGGAGGGAGGGAGGGAGGGCTACGGAACTTCACAGTCTAATCTCCCGACCTGATATTTTATATTCAATCAATATATTTTTGGAAAGGGAAACTGTGCGCAAACAGCAGTAGATATATATTCATTTATAAAAAATAAAAAAAGGGGGAAAAAAGGGCACTTTCTCCAGAGGAAGAAAAAGGGCAGGGGCTCAAGCCCACTTTGATGTCTATGTGTGCACGTGCCTGTGTGTGTGTGTGTGTGTGTGTGTGTGTGTATGTGTCCCTGTCTGTCTGTGAACATATGTAGTATAGACATCCAGTGTTTGTGTGTGCGTGTACCAGTGTGGGCGTATCTGCTCTGATTAGATGATGTCACTCAGGTGTGTCTGCCCCAATTCGCCCAGCAACACCACGGTAACCAACTGCAGCACAGAGTCCCATTAAGAATGCATTGAGGATTATATCTGACAATTTTGCCACCTGTTCAAAAACTATGGCTCCTATAAAAAAAAATTACCAGACCGTGAGCATCAGGGAACCCCAATGAACTGATATATGTTTGTTCTTTTGGGTTTTGTCTGTAAAATGTGGAGATGGCAGCAGTTTGTCTAAAGTTTACTTCTTTCTGGTCTGAAGAAAGATCCGGACAAATTTAACATGGGAGTCTATTGGGAGCTAGGTGGACTTTTTGTCACTCAGATCACTATTGGGCCCGAATGGTAGATCAGTTTGATATGATGAAGGCAATTGAGCAGGCCAGACTAATTATGCTCCTGAAATCTTTTGAAATGATTTTGGGATTGAGAGCAGTTTTAAAATATTTTTTCAGAAGATTTTAAAGACCCTCTACACACAGTCAGGGGTCTCCAACCCGTTGAACCGCGAGCGAGCGGCGAGCTACTGAAAAGCTCGCGGGCAGCTTTTCAGCAGCTCGCCGCTCGCGGTTCACAGACTGTGTCGAAAAAATCCGACAACAATAAATGCACCTGAATCAGTCCGTGTCGCTGCGGCTCAGACACACATGTGTGTAAAGTTTGTGAAGGCAGGAGGAAAACTTCCACGATTGTTGTGTTCAAAATTCCAGGAAAGACAGACAACTTCTAAGTTTAACTATTTATTATAAGAGAGCAACAGCTATATATTCACTTGGCCAAGGACTCCGTCACGTCATAGAAATCACAGGCAGCAAAGCTGTAATCTGTAACCACTATTTCCGGAAAGAGCCCCGACCCTCGTGCGACAATACATTTGTATTGCACAGGGCGTTGCCCGTACATTTATGATTGGTTGAGACTAGATGGAGAGTAACCTTGGTTTAGACTTTGGCTCTCTCTCGTTGGTGCGCAGACTCAGACAGAGTCTCTTGGCAACACTATCTTCCAATCAGCATTCGGCCGGCCTGTGGAAGTCCCTCCCTACTCTGTCGCCATCATACGTAATTTGTTTTCGCTAACGTTTCTACAGTTATAGTGGAAAACCTTCATAATGCTGCTTCCTAGCTATACGTGGGAGCTCCCATACAACTCAAGGCCGGAGTGATGTCCTGTTTATGAATAACTCTTTGTATTCTTCCAGTGTCTGCACCTGACCTTGCTACTCTGTATTGCAGGCTAAAACTTTCTTATGTGACTTTTCCCTTCGTTTCCTATCCAATCCATCAAACCTTGGGATTGGTGATTTTGTCCAAAGTCACAGCCACATAAAATGAGCACAATAAGCTTATAATGTAATAATAAGAATCAGTCTTTCTAATGTTATATAAAAATAGACTCCACACGATCACCATCTCCTCTGTTTCCCCAAACCCAGCCCCCCCCCTGAAAATAATGAGTGACAGGCTGATAGGAACCTGATAGAAACTTTATTATTCACTTAATCACTGATTGAGATATGATGAAGCTAACTTAATCTCATACATTCATGGGATTTATGTAACAGTAAGACAGAGAATGTAAGTGTGCACCCACATGCAGTATTTTTGTTTTTATATGCTGTTGTAAATACTCCTGTTGTCTGCTGTGTTCAGACTCAAGTCCTGTGTGTGATGCCACATTCAGGACATTCAGTGTCCTTTTTTAACAGAAGGCCGTTGCTAGAAGCTGCAGCTAGACTGCAGACGCATTAGTCTTTAGTTTTTTGAGGATGGAACAATTTCACACACAGATATAGGGAGGCTAGACCTATACAATTAATTTATTATGGTTTATAATTTAATGTCAAGACGAAGAAGAAAAAGATGGCTGAACTGTTCAGTGTCAATCCTGTGGAGATGGAGATGGAGGTTATAAATCTCCAAAATCATGTTCAGCTTAAGTCTCAGCAAAACTTACAACATTTCTGGAGCCTTGTAGACCCAGAAAACTATAAGAACATTCACCAAGCAGGACTGGAAATGTCTGCTTTATTTGGCTCTACATACCTTTGTGAAGCAGCTTTTTCTGACATGAATGTCATGAAATCTAAATACAGAACAAGACTGAGTGATGAACATTTAAATGACTCTATTAGAGTGAACCTAAGTGGGTAAATAATAATAATAATAATAATTCATTTATTTGATATAGGCGCCTTTCAAGGCTCTCAAGGTCGCCGTACAAATACATAAAAAACAAGATACACAATAGATAACACCAGCATAAGAAACATAAACAAGACAATGCAGTATATAAATCAATCAATCAAATAACCAAATAAATAAAAGTGGGTACACTCCAGCATACACCTCTATGGTGGACTCCATGCAGTGCCAGTCATCTCACTAACTGTAAAAAAGAGTGAATGCACTTATTTTACACATGTGCCATAAGATGCTTGAAAGGTGGTGATTAAGGTGATGTATTTACTATGTGGGCCATAATAAGAAGTGAAAACAAATTATTTTTCTCTTGGACATTTATGTGAATTTTCAGTGATGTACGTACTATGTGGGCCATAATAATATGTGAGAAATTGTCGTTTTATTGGACCTTGATGTGAAGTTAAGATTTTTGATAAGCTTTAGGTATTGCAATTTCACACGTGTACAAAATCAAAATAGCTTAATTCAACTGATGAGTGCTATGTGAATAAATGTAAGCGATGTGATGCAAGTAGCTCTTGGCCACTTTCATTTTTTCAAAGTATCTCTCAGATGAAGAAAGGTTGGAGACCCCTGCTCTAAGTGATGATGTCACTCACTCTAGCCCTGAAGAGTCTGTCCCATAGACAACCATTATAAAATCTAAAACGGCCTGAACATTTACCAAAACTTAAACTGTGATAAGTCAAAAACCGTAAAGATATCAAAAAGCTGCATACAATTTTAATAGCTGAATGTCTTGTGGCCATTTTAAAGTTGGAATGAAGTCTCTAGCGGAGAGTATGTGGAAGGAGTAGCATTTTGTACATGGTGTAGGTAAACCAGAATTTGAAGGTTCCTCCCATTGAGTTACATGTTTAAAAAAAAGAGTTTAAAAAGCTGAATATTTTAAGAAGTATACAAAGTTTTGAAATAATTGAAGGTTTCCCATCATGTGCTGAACAGGATGAATATTTTGATATTTGTATGGTTCTGGTAGCTGAAAGTATGCTGAAGTTATTGAGAGCCAAACGTTTTGTTGAAATAATAATAATAAGAAGAAGATTAAAGAAACAGAAGAACAATAGTGTAAATGCGGTTGCACAGCATTCGCACTAATAATACATGTTATTTATATATCGCTTTTCCTGGTGCTCAAAGCGCTTTACAAGCAAGTAAAGAAGAAAAATAACAACAAAAGTAAAAAGCGCTTAGTTTGGTGGAATAGGGGCAAGGGGTTATTGGATTAGGAGTTAAAGGCAAGAGTGAAGAGGTGAGTTTTGAGGGATTTTTTTGAATAACGTGAAAGTGTTGGCAGATCGAACGTGGCTGGCGAGGGAGTTCCATAGGGAGGGGAGGCTGCTGCGAAGTCCCTGTCACCCCAGGTCCGGAGCTTTGTCCTGATGGGCTGCAGTAGGCGCGTTCACACCAAGTACTTTGCCGTATTTAGTGCCGGCACTCAGTGCCCCGGCACTTATTACCCCAGGGCACTTAGTACAGATCGCGTTCACACCGGAATAAATTCCCTGAGGGAAGATTACGCAAATGAGCCGCTGACGTCACTTCGTCTTCTTCTGCTTTGGGTTTACTGGCAGGCCGCAAACAACTTCACTGCGTATACTGCCACCCGGAGTCCCCGGAGTTGGGGACTGGCTTCAGTAGAAGCTGCTGGGACTCCCAGCAGCTTCTACTGAAGCCTTCCGAGTAAATCGCCGGAACGCCGACAACTCCTCATCTCCACCGCTCCCATGTTTTATTTTGTGTTGCCATAAGTTAGTCTCTCTGCGTTTGTGCGCTGGGCGAATGCTAATGCTAATAATGCTAATGCCAGGATAATAAAATGGCGGCTCTACAAAACATTTCAGAGTTGTACGGGGCGTGGTTTGCAATTTGCCCAGCCAATCAGAACTGGGGCACTTTTTTCCCCCAGGAAAGTACCATCTCTCAGCAGGCACTAAAAATGGGGGTAAAAGTTCCCGAGATGAAGTGCTCTTTTTGGTGTGAACGCGACATAAGGGGTACTAACAGAACTAAACGCGAGAAGTACTCGGCTTAGGTTAGCTTCAGCAGACCTGAGGGTGGGGGTGTGTCGTTGGATGAGGTCAGAGAGGTAGGGGGGGGCAAGGTTGTTGAGGGCTTTGTAAGTGAAAAGTAAGATTTTAAAGTCAATGCAGTGTTTGATGGGGAGCCAGTGGAGGTGGTGGAGGATAGGGGTAGGTGTGGTCGGAGCGTCTGGTGGAGGTGAGCATACGGGCAGCTGAGTTTTGGACATATTGCAGTTTATTGAGGATGTACAGTATGCAGGTGAACCATAGAGGATGCTGTTGCAGTAATCCAGTTTGGATGTAATCAAGGCATGGATCCGAGTTTCTGCAGGGGTGGATGAGAGTCTGTTTATCTTTATAAACAGTCCTAATTCAAAATTATTTCTATGATTGTACCGTGTATATAACAATATGTCCCCTAATATGTCATATTCTCCACTTACAGGATTACTGACAACTTGCTAGCTATGGCAAGGCCTTCCACAGAAATCATAGAGAAATATAATATAATTGAACAGTTTCAAAGGTACAGTAGTCACTTTTTTGACACCTCAATTAAATATAAAGATTTGTATTTGGTGTACATCATTCCTTGTTAACATTTGTACGTGAAATTAAGTTGAATGTTGTCTAAGTGGTTCTTGTGTTGTGCGTTTTGTAGTGAACTTTTGTGTGGGTAACTCTTTACACTGACACACACATCGCACGTCTTTGTGCTCAGGTGTGGATTGAAGACGGTCATCAACCTGCAGCGGCCCGGAGAACATGCCAGCTGTGGAAACCCACTTGAGCAGGAGAGTGCTTTTACTTATAGACCGGACACCTTCATGAAGGCAGGCAGTGAGTCTCTTCTTTTTAAAGGTTTTGGGCAAGAGTAGTCTTTATTTGAGAGTGACAGTGTTGAAAGGGGGAGACAGAGGGGATGACAAGCATGCAGGCCGGATTCGAAACCTGGGTCCTCCGCATGGGAGCTGAGCCCCAATACATGCCAGCTCCACCAGGTGAGCTATATGGCGGCTTGGCAATCAGTCTCATCATCCTCTCTAGTGCATGCTGTAGACTCACGAAACACAGGGCACAAACAGATAAACATATAACATTGTTGTTTGACCTAAATAACAGTAGGTGAAACATATAATCCTGGAGGTAATAAAAAGGTAATTGTGAATGATTGGATATCATAACAGGGCCATGCTCACATTACTTCCCTGTCACAAAAAGCCCATTTATTTCTTTAATTTTAGGAATGTTGTTTAATTCTGAGATGGATGGAGTAATTGTCATCAGCTCACATTTATTTTTTAATTATATAAGTAAGGGGGCTGCACCGCACTTGTCATTTTTCTGGTGCCATGGTGTTCTCTACTTTCCAGGGAGGGTGCTCTGGAATTCAGTTTTTACTGCCACACCCCTCAAACACTCAGTGGTTTTACTTGGCTCTAAGTGAGGACCAGGTGGTACCATCCACCCTTCCATTGGCTCAAGCAGACACTTTTAAAACATTTTTTAGGAGTTATAATAATAATTGAAGAAAGTGACATATATTACATGGAAAATGCTGTGTGAACCCCTTCACGTTTGTAAAATGCTATTTACCAGGCTGATCTCAAGTCCCTGTTGTGTAAAAGTCAATGCGGCACACTTTCTAAACGGATAACGTCAGATTAACATAAAGGCAGCAGCAGCACAAGGCCAACCATGCAGAGAGCGAAACCAAAGGCCTTCGAAGATAACAGTAATACATGTATCATCTCATTCATATCTATAAGTATTTCAAAGAACAAATATTACAACATTACAAAGTTGCATGTTACTGTATGTGGGACTGGATACATATTTACCCATTACAGTCAGGTCCTGTCATTGTGGTATAAAAAATGTTTTATACCACAATGACACAAAATTGCACTGCGTAGCATAATGAAATAAAGAAAGAAATAGAACTGTAAACAAAGGAAACACCTCTCAGACAGAGCTGAACATTCCTCCTTTCTGTTCATCAGTAACCTTTTCTGGATAAGAACAATGAATATAAGTTTGAAGTGGAAATCGCTTTGGATAAAAGTGTCAGTTAAATATGTAACATGAAATTCTGGTGTACAAAACGATCAAAAGCGACTGTCTAATTATATAAGACAGCAGGAAACAATGCAAAATAGATCCTTTTAATTAGTTGAAGACATTCTTCTCCGATTAGTCAATTAAAAAAAACTATATTTCGCGTGGTGGTGACCAGGGAAAGTGCTTTAAACCTCAATAATAATCTCAGTCAGATACCTATGTGTGAGTATAATGAAGCCTGTGGGAGAATCTGTTGCCATGTCTGTAAGGCTCAGGTACACATTCATCAGCTTTGTATTATTCCGATTTTGTCTGTTTCAGTTTATTACTACAACTTTGGCTGGAAGGATTATGGTGTGGCCTCTCTGACTACAATCCTTGACATGGTAAAAGTAATGTCATTTGCAGTCCAAGAGGGGAGAATGGCTGTCCACTGCCATGCAGGTCTTGGAAGAACAGGTTTGTAGCACTTCATCTGCTTTTATGCATGTAAAGTACAAGTTTTTTTATTTCTTAATCTTTTTGTCATGTAGGTGTGCTGTTAGCTTGTTACTTGGTTTTTACATCCCGGATGAGTGCTGACCAGGCCATACTGTTTGTGCGAGCCAAGAGACCTAACTCCATTCAGACAAGAGGCCAGTTGTTGTGCGTCAGGGAGTTTGCCCAGTTCCTTGTTCCTCTCCGAAGCATCTTCTCCTGCGGAGAACCCAAAGCCAGCGCTGTCACCTTGTCCCAGTACCTTACACGGCAGCGTCACCTGCTGCACGGCTACGAGGCTCGACAGATGAAGAATGTGCCAAAGATCATCCAGCTGGTGTGTAGGCTCCTTGTTGACATTGCAGCCAACAGACAGGTGGTGATGGAGGCGCAGATCCCTGACCTAACAGCTGAGGTGGAAAAGACCGTGTCCCAGCAGGCCCTTCAGCAGCTCGGCAAGGAGATGAGAGGGAAAGGGATTACTGTTCAACCTTGTTCCTCTCTTCCTCTCAGCCCACCTGCTCTGCATTCCAGACCTCCACCTGATAAACCTCTGACCAGGGATAATGAGCTGCTCCATCTGCAGGCATCCCTGTCCAACTACAGGAGCCTCAGTTACAGCGATTCGGTTCTTGACAAACTTGTACAACAGCAACAGCACTTAGCACCTCTAAAGAGCAACAAACCAATCAACTGCCGGATCAAACATTCCTTGTCTCATAGCAGCCTTACAGTCGGTGTCCCTCCAAGATTTGATGACTTTTCTCCTCAGGACATTATCAGCAGCATTCAGGGCTCCAATATGGAAGCAAATCAAGACAATGGGTCCTCTTTGTTCAAAAAGCAACTGCATGAGGGGCACCAGAGTTTGTCTCTAGATCTGTCCAAGCAGGGAAGAAAATCTCAGTGTGCTGCCACACTGCTGGCATTGTCAAACCGCAGTGAGGTGGATGTGACAGCGGGTGGAGCAGACATCAGTGTCCAGTCTGATCTTTCTCCAGAGGGAAGATGCCTGCTGGTGGCCCAAGCTCTGGCCATGGACCAGGCAGACAAGGATTTCACCTCCAAGGTCTCAATATGGCAGGTAGTGAACCCCACATGTACAATACATCACTAATGAGACCAGTCTGGACAAGCCTCATTGTCAACTATAAAAGCCATCATAACAACCACATAATGATAAACAAAACAACAGTGTTCAGCTTTAAAAGCTTCACAAGCTATTCCAAATGAAAGCTGATTTCAAATGTCCAAGACACCAGGACAGCGTGTCCTATAGTATATGAGTCTACTTTACTACAGTATAGTGCTATTGACATGATATTTTCACCAGATGTCGGTAACAATCCATGCACTACCCACATGCAAGCAATCCAAAACAAATAAGGTCCGAAATCAAGTTATGTGAAATCAAATGGAATGACACAGGGAAAAGGTATTGAACACGCTTACTAAAATGTTTGTAATTTTTCTCCCAAAATGGTTTCAGTTTCAAAGGCTGATTAAGAGCGTTATTATAACAGCATGGTACGTTGTGCTTCACATCAAATATAAAATAAAACTGTAAAAAAATAAAATAATTTAAAGTTTCCCATCATGTGCTGAACAGGCTGAATATTTTGATGGTTTCTGTAGCTGAAAGTATGCTGAAGTTATTGAGAGCCTCTCAATAACTTCAGCATACTTTCAGCTACAGAAATACAGCTTTATTTTCTTTCTCTGAAACCAATTGAGAGTTTCCTTGGCTTTGTGTTTGAGATCATTGTCTTGCTGAAATGTCCACCCTCGTTTCATCTTCATCATCCTGGTAGATGGCAGCAGATTTTTAACAAGAATGTCTCTGTACATTTTTTCATTCATCCGTCCTTCAATGATATGAAGTTTGCCAGTGCCGTATGCTGAAAAACAGCCCCGCACCATGATGTTCCCACCTCCAAACTTCACCGTTGGTATGGTGTTTTTTGGTGATGTGCAGTGCCATTTGACCTCCCAACATGGTGTGTTTTATGGCATCCAAATAATTCAGTTTTGGACTCATCTGACCAGACTATATTCTCCCAGTATTTTACAGGCTTTTCTTAATGTTGTGCATCAAACTTTAAACGAGCTTCAACATTATTTCTCTTCATCAATGGAGTCTTGCGTGGTGAGCATGCATACAGGCAGGAGAAGCTTCACCTTTCTAACGATACAATGATCCCAGACAAGGCAGAGAGTCTCTGCAGTGGCAAAGGCCAAGTACACATTCTTTTAAAGATATGCTGATAATAATTGTGGCGGTTAAAATATACTTTAAATATGATTTTGCTAAAAACAAATACTGACTAGAAAAATGTGTTTAGCATTTGTAATCCAGCCTAATCTTAAGAGTTTCAAGGGGGTTGGGGGATACTCAAATGTGCTGAATTTATATATATATATATATATATATAAATTCAGCACATTTGAGTCCATTGTCTTCCCGGATGTAAAGCTGCAATGTTTGCCTATTGTTCTCTCAGTTGAGTGCTGCTCTGTGTGGTGTTGTGCAGACAGAACTGAACTCAAGAGAGGGAGCGTGGGAGAGGCTGTGTATGGAGAGAGATCCTTGTGTCCTCTCCGCTCTCATGTGGTCGTGGCTGGAGCAGCTCAAGGATCCAGTCATCAGCCGTGAGGATGTGAAAGCCCTGAGGAAGAACCATAAGAACCCACAGAACGCCCTGGACTCACTGGAAAAGGTACCCTACTTTGGCTTCTTCCACAGCATCACGCAGCTGTCTAACACTGTACTCAACATTGTCAAATTCTTTCTTTCCCTTTATTTTATTATTGCTTTATAGGGTATTGATCAAGTTGCCAGCAGTGTTTTGACAGTTCAACTTTTTTTTACTCCCACCTGAGGCTGAAGGAGTTCCACTGGGACGGATGAGTGGGAACTTTAAGAGCGTCGTTAATATCTGCTTTGGAGAGCCAGCCTTGGCCTGCACGCTAATTATTTGATTGCATTATCATCCGTGCGCAGAAAGGGGGAACATTGTACCGTTGTCATGTCGGCTCCCAGACCGTAGTCGAGGAAAAGGGGGGTTACTCTCTGCAGACTTCCGGGGCCAGAGCAAAACATATTTGGTTCATGCACGATGAATAAGGCAGGCAGGTGAGCTCTTCCGTTGAGAATGGTAAAGATATAGTGCAGAAGAATTAACTAAATGTTGATTTACCAGCTTTATATTTTCCTCATTGATACAGTACTTATGCGCAAGTGGTTGATATAGTACCTTAGACTTGAATTTATTTTTTGAATGCATATGATTGTAATTTGATATGGCAGCAATACTTAATTTTCAAAAGAAGGGGGATGTAACATCTTGGTGTGAATAGAAGATCTTTGACACGCTGAATGACAGTAGTCCGCTTCGTCTGTTAATGTAGACCAGGGGTGGGGAACTTCCGGCCCCCGGGCCGTATACGGCCCGCGAGACCATTTGATACTATGGAATGCCATTTAAGCCAAAATTAAATAAATACATAAATAATTTAATAAACACATATATATATATAAATATGCCTATGAAAGACATTCTGAAATAAATAAATGAGGCAATAAATATGTATACATGTACATTTAAATACACATTTATTTATTTCAAGAGACTTTTATTTCATAATGAGACATTTATTTATTTCAAGAGACTTTTATTTCATAATGACACATTTATTTATTTCAAGAGACTTTTATTTCATAATGACACATTTATTTATTTCAGGGGACTTGTATTTCATAATGACACATTTCCATTTCTTATATGCAAATGGTCGGGGCGTGGTTAGCTCACAGATCCAGACCAAAGCAACAGCACCGCAACACTGACTCAATAGCTCTTGTTTCACACTCAGCCTGATTTAGCTCTGGTTCTTCCTGTTTCAGCCACAGCGGAGCCGGCTCTAAACACTGAACACCGGTTCTTAGCTGACCCCACTTGGCTGCCCGGCAAGAACCAAGAACCACGCTCACGTCGGAAGGGGGCGAGATGAACCTGAGCCATAATAACAGTTTATGGCGAGTACGGAAAATGAAAGTTGTAACAAGCAGTAGCGCTGAGCAAAGTGACTAGAACGCAACCACACACTTATAAACAAACACACTTTATAAAGTCAGGCAACACTAACCAGGCTTCGTGTGATTCTGTTTATTTGTACCTTACTTTGACCATCCGTTCGCTGTCATTGATCATTGTGGAGAGCAGGCAGACGTGTTGTTTTGTATTATAGCAGCTATCGGATGGAATCAATACATGGGCTGCACAGGTTGTCATGCCGACTATCACAAGTAGAATCATAATGAAAAGGTCAAATGTGCCTGT
>CALSBW010025257.1:159805-177832 GCA_943590975.1 Lindbergichthys nudifrons | reverse complement strand
GGGGGGGGGGAGTGTCAAATTACATACTGAAGACCACACGGAGCAACACTGTCAGAGCATACATTTACGTACACTGTGTACGTAAATGTACGGTACACAGCGTGGGGATGTCATATTGTAATGCACCTTAATACATAAGTAAAGGGCACCATCACAAAGCAATTCTTAACAACAACAACAACAACCATAATGCTTTAGCATTAAAACACCATAGACTGTAAATATAAGGAAAACACAGACACTCATCACCGAGGTCACAATATCAATCGATCCAGCAGAGGCAAAACACAGAAGATCAACAAAATATATGACATAAATGAACTTACCAAAGCTGAAGGCTCACTTGAAAAGAAAAGCGTCGAGGAGCAGCGACGAGTCCACCGACTCGTCGTGGCCCCGCAGTGCTGTCTCACATTTCCCACACAGTTTAATACAGGTGATGATCCGACCCAACACGTACCTGTTTTCTTCCACCTTCCTATTATGATCATCAATGTCTGTAGGCGCTGTCAATCTGAGCTGCAACATTCACCCTTCCCAGTAATCCCAATTTTACGGCATTTTCCAAGTGACTGTTGCTGCTCTCATGCTTCATTGTCCTCTCCGAAAGATGCTTTAAGTCCTTGTAACCTGTCCTCGACCAAGTACCTTGATCTTCACCAAAAAGCAGGCAAGGAAAGCAAAAGAGGGAATTCTTCTGGATGCTCGCCGTTAGCCATTTCTTTTTAGCAAACCACTCAGCATTAAACCCGCGGTTCACTTTGCCCGCAGTCTGGACCATTTGGAAATCCGGTGGATGGTGGGCACCGAGGCGCTTTACCTCCAGTTTCTCTCCGAGACTAAGGGTCCTTCTCAGGTCGATTAAATGGATTCCTTGCGTCCCTCACTTGCGTCGTTTCCCTGCGACTAGTCCCTCCCACCAGGGAAGCATGGAGAGACGCAAGGAAACCACGAGAAGCAGGGAAATTAGTTTTAAGGTCAATGGGACGTCCTTTCCTCCGGAGCGTCACGTGAAGCAACGTCCGTTTGTGATGACGCCGCACAGCTGTTCGTCTGACAGCAGCTCTGTCCCCGTTATTTTCACAAACACCCCCGCCTCTGTTAGTACACATTTACTGACACAAACATGTGTATCATCTGTTGTAGACCCAAATACATTAAATAAAATAAGAACTCATTCTCAAAAAAGATAAACGCCATTCTTAAAATGTATAAATGAACAATAGTTTGATTAATATTGATTAGAGTGCACAAAATAATGAAAATGGTTGAGAGTAGCAAAAGAGATATGTTATCTATCAAAACCCAGTTAGATTAACATTCATTGGATTGCACACTTTGTTTGTGTGGATATGTAGCGCATGAACATGTTAAATAGCACTTAATGACTGACTGAATGGAAATGACAATAAATGAAAATGTAAAACGAAAAAGCGATCATGAAAATGTTTCCAATAAATGAATAAAATGATTTTTGACCACTTTGTTGTTCAGATATATCACATATTTGTAACTGAATGATGCATTCATTGAAACAAAACACAGTATAAACTGAGGAGTGAGTCCCGTGAGTTTCATGTGTTTTCTTCACTCCGCTGGGAAACTGCTCTCATGTCAAGAAGCATCAGATCAGTGCATGCGCTGCATCGTCCAATCAGTGAGCGATACACAGTAAGGGGGCGGGGCGAGCGTCTGAGGATTTCACCGGAGGATGGTCTGGTGGTTCCTCGGTTATCGCTCCTCCATTATCGCTCCTCGCTCCTCGATCCTCGGTCCTCCGGCAGAAATAAGAGCCATGGGACGCTACTCAAGATGGCGCAGACAAATCAACTTCCGGTGATACCGAGGACCGAGGAGCGAGGAAATGAAAATAGTCGACCTGAGAAGGACCCTAAGTGTCTCAAATGTGTGCTCCAGTAAATGGTCAACTTCATTCATTTTCTTTCCGTGTTTTACTTCTTTTAATCGCTGGTGATGTTAGCTATATGCTGCTCTCTCGTCTCCTCTTCACACTACACGTGACGTTTCGCAGCACTGCACACGTGACATATTTACAGCCAATCAGTTCTGAATTATGTGAGATGACGTATGGTGGGGATGGCAGCTGTGCCCCTATGGTCTTTTTTTTTTTGCCACACACATTACATTGAAAAATACTCTGAGCATGCGCAGTGTAGTTTTTACAGTCACCGTTCACTTTGACAGTGAGAGGGTGGGGCATGAACAGGTTTTGTCCCACATGGCTCAAAACGGCACTGTAGACACTAATTAGAAGAACACAGACTAAAACAGCAATGTACAGACGAATCAGATGATTAAACATGACCTTAAAGTATATTTTATATTTTTTGTATTTCTTTTTTTGCATCTCTTTGCATTTTTTGTAATCATTATGTGTAATACTTTCTGCTGACACTAGGTGGGGCTGTGCCCCTAATGACCAGTCGCCACTGGCACTCATTATGATTAACCTACAACTCTTGCTGAAGCACTCTGCAGGGACTCGTCATCATTTCTCATTTCTATCTAATCTAATCTTCTTGATGCTTCACTGTCACTGCTACTGAAACTTTCCCACGGTGGCAAAAACTGTGGTATTAGGATAGGATATGATTGAGATGTGCCTGAAAGTGGGACATAATACTTAACAAAAATGTTTTGTAACATTGCCAACCGGCCATAAACATGAAAATATTTCACCATGTTGTGCTCTAGAGAGGAATGTATGTGTAAAGGGATGCTACTCAAATGATCAATTAATAAAACAATGCAATAGAAAACCAAATGTATCTTAATATTTACACTTTATTTTGCAGTTACACTGATTACTGCAGGGATAGAGAACTTCTCTTATAGCGTTTGCGTTCCATTTTCACTCTCGTCCATCGAAAACATGTTTTAGAATATAAAAATACATGAATGATGAAATGAGCACATAAAGTGCAGACATACTATAAAATCACAGTTAATAGACCTGCATCTGATGATCGCAGTGTTCTGGCGGGTGTGTAGTTTATTGAGTCAGCAATGTAATAATGGCCACTTCTTGCTAAATTTACGATGAGATGAAAAACCGGACTTGACCAAACAAATCACGGAGCTCTCAGCAGAGGACAGCCGGGGACGCTCCCGCCGATATCAGAGATGTCCCTGCTATGTGTGGGAGGTAAGAGAGGACATTTAAGGGCTATGTTTGATGTCTTTAAGTATCACCTGCTGGTGTTTAGCTGCTGTCTTGTGCCTTAAATCGTTTGTTTACGTCCCTCACTTCCGTTTCGCTTCTCATTTGCTAGCTGAACAGCTGATCAGAGTGGTTTCTTGGCCCGATAGCTGTGTCCAACACCCGGCCGATTCAACATGTTGAATCGGCCGGGTGTCGACCGTGAAAGGCCAAATAAGGCGTGTCACTGCCGAGGGTTCGGGACACACCAAATTGACTTTGGGCGACAAGGAACCCGTTTTCGCCCAACAACGCAAGACGGCCGATATCGGCCTGGTGTGTCAGGGCCTTTAGACATTAAGAAGAAGAAAACACATGGCAAATTATGTTCATTAACAAATGTAATGGCCTTCCCTTTCTTTTGCTGTCGGTTTTCAAACTTTATTCGACAGTTTTTTTCACTGACGTTTTTTTCCTTCACTTTTTATGGCTGTCATTTTTTTCACTTTTTTCGACAGGTCGACAGCACCTGTTCTTTTTTTGCTCTTTAAAGGGGACCTATTATGCAAAATGCACTTTTTGATGTCTTTTATATACAGATCCAGGATTTTGGCTCCTATTACGTCATTGGCGACATCCGGCACACGTGACACGTCCCAACCTATCGTCTACGTATACAGTCGTCTAGCTCAGGGATTCCCAAACTTTTCAGCCTGCGACCCCCAAAATAACAGTGCCAGAGACTGGCGACCCCCCACTATCGCCTGGTGACTGAAACATTTAAAAAAATGGTAAATGTATTTAAGAACCTATCCATGTGATTTTAAGTGGGGGTGGACCTCAAATCCTCTAAGGGGGTCTGGGGGCATGCTCCCCCGGTCAGATTTATTTTTTAATTTTGGAGTTAAATGCATCAATCTGGTGCACTTTCAGGGGGAAATAAAGAGACTAGATCTATGGGAACACCTATATAAAACAGAACTTTCAATAATCATAAAATCATGGCCATAACCAATAACATACCATATCCAATATGAAAAAACACTAAAAGTTGTTTATTTATTTATTTTTGGTTCATTTATATTGTGAGTGTGTCTGTGCTCCTGAATCAGCCTCTCCTGTCTCCCTCCTCTCCCCCCTCTCCCCCCTGCTCCTCTTTGAGGCAGCAGCAAAGACTAGTTTTAGCTCTCAACACGTTTTAAAAGTGTATCTTACCTTTTTTCACCTAGTTAACTTTTTTATTTTTATTCATGCATATTTTACTAATCACCACCCCCTCAAATGGAAATACGTGTTTACATAAATGGTAACCAAACCGTTTGAGACCCACTGAGAACTTAGACTAAGTTAACTGTCTAAACACTCAGAGAGTCCTTAACCTCACCTGAGCTGAGTTTATCCCGAGCTTGAATGACACACAGAGACCAATCAAGGGCTTTGATTTATGATCTGTATGACAGTGGCCATGTCGGCAGGACACATCATGTAGACAGCCAGTCACCCTGTGTGAGGCAGACCCACATTTGCGCAGCGTTGCGTTCACAATACATAACAACAACAACAAAAAAATCCTCAGGCCAGCAGGCCACTTAACAGGCCAGGCCATCGGGAAACCCCCCGGTCCTCCCGATGGCCAGTCCGGGCCTGGGTACAGGAGGCGTAGAGCGATGGATCATTGTCCACAAGTTAATCGATCGCAGATGGCGTCGTGGTCGCGGACGGATAAACATTTTTTTTAAAACAAAAAATGTAAAACCTAAATGGGTCGCGAAATATACTTGGGCAGCCGTTAATTTACCTGGGCGGCCCGGCTAAAATGATTGGTCGTGCTTTTTACAGCGCTACGGCTTCCACAGATGAAACTTTTGTATGGATTTTTTGTCAAAGCACTTAAGATGTTCATTGCTATCGGGATGTTAAGAGCATTCCATGGAATATAACAAAAAGTGTATCTCGAGCCGGTTTCTCAAACTTACCTACCCCACCTTTAATAATAATAATACAAATAATAATAATAAACAATTTTCTTTTAAATAAAAAAAAACACCTCAGGGTCACATCAAGAGGATTCTGAAATCATCTTGCGACCCACTTTGGGAACCCCTGGTCTAGCTGAATCCCCTCTCGCAGCTGTGTGTCTGTGTATTCAGCAGGATGTCTGCAGGAGGCACTTAGAGTAAAGTTGTTATATACAACACACTCTCACTCCATAAACGTCCAGGAGCGACGCTTGGTCAGGGTCCCGAGGCGTGCAGTTGTGACGCTCCGAGGCTCCTTCAGCTTCATAAACGGACGCAAAGAGCTTTCAACTGATTGCTATGTATTCCCATCTGCGGCGGGATTTGACGCTCATGGAAGCACGGCATTCGTTTGTGTCGGAGGCTGTTAAAGGCAATGTGAGCGTCCATTCCCATTGGATAACGGAGAATTGTACACCCGGAAGTAAGTATTCTCTTTACTGTCGATTGATTTGACAGTGATATCTGCACTACTCATCAACTCAAAAACACCAGATTATCCTTGTTAATTAAACGACATTGATAGGTTTTAGTGTACAATGCTTTTGTCACGTTTTCCCCTTCAATTCTGAGAAACAAGTCGTTTTCTATGAGTTTTGGATGGCCGAAGACATTACATTACCCACAATCCTCTGTAGCAACCATAAAATTATAAAATGCAATAACGTGCTTTAACCAGTAGGTGTCCCTTTCTATCAGCTGTGCACCATTATGGTGTAAATACAGCCTACTGTATCTACCAATTGGATCAAATATAAAAGTCAGCCGAATTAGTGTTGATACTGCAAGGAGACGTATTGTGTAAAAAGAAATGTAAGATGTTGTTTAATTGCTTATATATTTAAGATCCACGTCAAGTTTTCAGTTTTGGCGGCAGTTGTTCCTGTTTGTCTCGAAGTCTTGTCATCAGGGCTCTATAAATAGAGTTAACTACGGCAGATATGTCATATTTAATGCAGCCGAAACGTGTATTACAATGCCGTTATGTGTTGACTTTCAAAGAGAAAAGCAAGCACACTCGGAATAATGTATTATTTAATTTTCTTTAAATGTTTTCGGATTTCACATCGCATAAACATCAAATCCCAGCGTGCATAGCGGAATATCAGTATGAGAAAAACGGCATCATCTGTCCTTTGACCCTCACATCGTACAAGGAAAAACTTCCAGAGAAAAACCCACAGTTAAAGGTGGGGTAGGTAAGTTTGAGAAACCGGCTCGAGATACACTTTTTGTTATATTCCATGGAATGCTCTTAACCTGAGCCTGTTTTTCAGGTCTCAGGCTCGAAAATGACATTCCCAGAACAAATGACCATATCTTCCCTTCTAAAAGGGTTAAATTAATAATCTTTTTTCTCAAAGTAATGATAAACCTGTGAGTTGGATATAGAAAAGTCAGAATCCATATAGATGTTTTTTATTTTAAAGAAAATTCAGATTTTACATAGTAAAAAACTGTAAATTATAGTGTCTGTCCAAAAATTCTTTTTTTACTTATAGTGAAAACCACCCTTGGATGATGGGTTAGTAGACTAAAAGCTTTAGGAATCCAAAGTACACCATATAATAAGTACCCTGTATCAAGATTGATGCAAAACAAGTGACATTTGACCTTTTTGGAGAGATTTAGCCAAAAGAAACCACTTCTGGGGTCATTTGGGTGGATTTTCCATATCTCTGGAACCCCTTGCTCGATTTTGATGGTTGACACCTCTTTCTGACCGTTAGAGCCAATAGAATCGAAGGGGGAGTCCCCCACACACACGTTGTGAAGAGAAGAGGTGGGGGCTTCGCGCATGTAATTTTGCATCAGAGTGGACCTATCTCTAGCTTTGACATCTGGAAACGGAAAAGCAGTTTTAATGCTTATGGATTATCAGAAATCATTTCAAAGGGACACAGACACATTAGATTAACCTATGGATTAACTTCAGCAGCGTTTTTATCGTTTTAATGCCATTGAAGAGCACTTTGGAGAGACTACAGAGCCAAGGTAAAAATGTTAGCATTTTTAGCTACCTAGCGTCACCTGTTTTGATGTCAGTTTTTGCTTATAACGTCGCAAATACGTATAATTCAGTGGTACTGTCGGTGTCGTTAGATTCTGTCACCTCACGATGTGAAACGATGTGTTGGATGTGGTGAAAAGATAAATAATAAGGTTTTGTGAGTGATTTTCGGTGCAGTAAGGTGATAGCATTTTTCGCTCGTTGCTAATTCAGAAGCTCAGTGTTAGCATTGTGGGTTTTCTTTTGAAAAAAAAAAAAAAAGATCAGTTAGATGAGTTTCTTCCCGTTACATGGATATAAAACATTCATAGTTTATTAAATGAACATGCCCTCAGACACTGTTTCCTGCAAGATATTGCGGCAGTACCCCGGTACCGGGGTCTCTCGGGCTTAACAGGTTAACATCCCGATAGCAATGAATATCTTAAGTGCTTTGACAAAAAATCCATAAAAAAATTTCATCTGTGGAAGCCGTAATACTGTAAAAAGTGCGACCTATCATTTTAACCGGCCCGGCTAAAATAACTGGATGGCCTACCTGCCTGTCAGCCTTCCATCTGTGCACAAACTTATCTCGTGCTCTCATTGGTCATGTGCGCGTTCGTGTGTGTTGGAGGAGGGGCTCTGTAAGGAAATGGCAGATTTTCTCCGGTTGTGTATTTTCAAATTCTAGCGATCTCGAGCCGGTTTCTCAAACTTACCTACCCCACCTTTAATATACACACATTCCTTCACATTTACATTTTAATTTACATTAAAGTATTTTGTGAGGCCTTCTAACATGTTTTTAAATATAACTACGGTTGTAGTTGAAGAGTTTGCAAATTAACATGAACCGAAGCTGTTGCCTGTTGCAATATACAGGCTGCGTCTCAGGTCGATTAAATGGAATCCTTGCGTCCCTCATTTGCGTTGTTTCCCTGCGACTAGTCCCTCCCACCAGGGAAGCATGGAGAGACGCAAGGAAACCACGAGAAGCAGGGAAATGAGTTTTAAGAGCAATGGGACGTCCTTTCCTCCGGAGCGTCACGTGAAGCGACGTCCGTTTGTGATGACGCCGCACAGCTGTTCGTCTGACAGCAGCTCTGTCGCCGTTATTTTCACAAACAGCCCCGCCTCTGTTAGTACACATTTACTGACACAAACATTTGTATCATCTGTTGTAGACCCAAATACATTAAATCAAATAAGAACTCATTCTCAAAAAAGATAAACGCCATTCTTAAAATGTATAAACGAACAATAGTTGGATTAATATTGATTAGAGTGCACAATAGAAATAAAATAATTGAGAGAATAAAAAGAGATATGTTATCTATCAAAACCCAGTTACATTAACATTCATTGGATTGCACACTTTGTTTGTTTGTGTGGATATGTAGCAAATTAACATGTTAAATAGCACTTAATGACTGACTGAATGGAAATGACAATAAATGAAAATGTAAAACGAAAAAGCGATCATGAAAATGTTTCCAATAAATGAATAAAATAATTTTTGACCACTTTGTTGTTCAGATATATCACATATTTGTAACTGAATGATACATTAATTGAAACAAAACACAGTAAAAACTGAGGAGTGAGTCCCGTGAGTTTCATGTGTTTTCTTCACTCCGCTGGGAAACTGCTGTCATGTCAAGAAGCATCAGATCAGTGCATGCGCTGCATCGTCCAATCAGTGAGCGATACACAGTAAGGGGGTGGAGCGAGTATCTGAGGATTTCATCGGAGGATGGACTGGTGGTTCCTCGATTATCGCTCCTCCATTATCGCTCCTCGCTCCTCGATCCTCGGTCCTCCGGCAGAAATAAGAGCCATGGGACGCTACTCAAGATGGAGCAGACAAATCAACTTCCGGTGATACCGAGGACCGACGAGCGAGGAAATGAAAATAGTCGACCTGAGACGCAGCCACAGTCTATGGTTGCTACAGAGGATTGTGGGTAATGTAATGTCTTCGGCCATCCAAAACTCATAGAAAACGACTTGTTTCTCAGAATTGAAGGGGAAAACGTGACAAAAGCATTGTACACTAAAACCTATCAATGTCGTTTAATTAACAAGGATAATCTGGTGTTTTTGAGTTGATGAGTAGTGGAGATATTACTGTCAAATCAATCGACAGTAAGGGGAATAGTTACTTCCGGGTGTACAATTCTCCGTTATCCAATGGGAATGGATGCTCACATTGCCTTTAGCGTCAAATCCCGCCGCAGATGGGAATACATTGCTATCAGTTGAAAGCTATTTGCGTCCGTTTATGAAGCTGAAGGAGCCTCGGAGCGTCCCAACTGCACGCCTCGGGACCCTGACCAAGCGTCGCTCCTGGACGTTTATGGAGTGAGAGTGTGTTGTTATATATAATACATATAATGGCACTGGTAAACACTTGCCAGAACATGCCAACATTACAATACGTAACCTATCGTTTTATGGGCTCCCAGGAGCCGTCCCCAGCGGCATGGCTCACTGAGATGGCACAGCAACAATGGAACAATGGTGCCGGACACATGCACACACATGAGTGGGAGGCCAATTGAACATGATTGCTCTGAGAATAGTTTGAATGATGGTCAGGGCTGAAGTGACATCGTGTGTGAATCTGCAACATCTAAGCACTGATAGGCTGTAATGTAAAAGGTGAATAATGTGAAGCCATGAACTTCAACTGATAATTTTTTTTTATTATTTTAATAAAAAAATGTAATTCTCTTTAACCCTTAAATGGGCAATCACATATACATATTTAGGACATTTAATTGATTGCTATTTTCTACATTACACGCATATAACACTGTTATTACACTCATAAGACACTGTAATTACACTGTTATTACACCCATAAGACACCGTAATTACACTGTTATTACATCCATTTTACAGATGGACACAGCCTTTCAAATGGCTGTATCCCCCCTGGATAAAGAAACATTTATGGGTTAAATGTAATGCTTTTATCCTTCAGGCAAAGGAAGATTGGCAGCATATCAGCTCTTACAGAGGGGCTTCATGGTGGTCTGAGTTCAGGGTTCTCTTTACCGCTGTATACCTGTGGTTTGTCACATAGACTAATGAGACTATGAAGGTTAAACTTTGTTTAAGTCGTTTTGGCAAAGGACCAGCAGGGCACACAGTTTATATGCAGAGTTTGATCAAAAATCCTTGTTTGGACATTAATGGCTTTGCAGAAAGGTTGCCTTGTGTCACAATATGAACCCGGCGGCTGCACCACTTTAACCCAGGGTTAAAAGGTCAATTACAGAAAGTTTTTTTTTTTCTGTCTTTACTGGAAACAGAGAGGGGACTTGAAAAGTTGCCAGAGGATACCCAAGCGAAGTGAAGACAATCACTCTTTGCCAAGCAACCCCCCCCCCATTGGTGTGTACCCTGCCACCTGTGAGGAACAACAGACCATGGTGCTACAGACTCACAAAACTTTATTATCATTTAGTCTCATTGACGGAACAGGAGAAACTGTGTGTGATACACACATCGTGTCGTAAAGTTTATTTGGAAGCATTTATTAAAACATTAGTTTGTACACAACAAGGACTGACACTGAGTAAAATGCACTGTTAATCCATCAGTAAGCACGCCGACTGATCATTTTCACTTTACAGGCTTTTCAGCCAGTACCCGTGTGGTTTATCAATCAAATGTTTTGAGGGAATTGTAAAATGCTTTAAAAAAGTTTACAGTAAAATATGAGAAAATACTTGTTGGCAAAAGCTGCCTCTCCACAGGGTGCAGATCAAAGTGTGTGTGAGTAGAGTGGATTCATACTTTGTGTGTGTGTGCTGTTTGCTGATGCTTGTGTATTCCTGTAAACTCTCATCAGAAAGTGAGTCAGAAAAAGAAGTCTGCATACTTCAATGTGCTGCAGCCTGGCAACCTGGAGGTCAGAAGCCCATTGTTTGATTAAGCAGATTATGCCTCACCAGGAACTCAGGTCAAACCCCCCAAAAAGACGTGTATAATGTAGTACAAAACACACAGGGGGGCCGAGGGACCAAAGGTTAGGGAGCTACTCCATCTAGAGCAGGGGTTTTCAAAGTGTGGGAAGGTGAGCCTCCCCTCAGAGAACATAAGAACAGCCGCGCCCCCCCTCCCAATTATTATTGCTATTATTATTATTATTATTGTTGTTGTTATAATGCAGGGGTATTCAATTGCATTTCAAAGAGGTCCAGTTAGAGAAAATGTCATTAAATGCTCTGTTTTCACTGTCTACCTTCCGCCATTTGAAATTACTCCGACTGTTTCTCTCCTCTTGTCTCGTCTCTGTGTGTGTGTGTTTGAATCTATCGTGCTGACTCACTGACTGCACCGATTTGATTGGCTGAGTAGCGTCACCTCCTTAAAACATTAAACAATAACTTTTTTAAACCTTTTTATCTTTATGTTTTAAACATATTGTATAAAACTCCCCCACTACTTGGACTATTCCTTGCACCCCTCTAGACAGTGGCGGCTGGTGGAAAGCATTTTAGGTGGGGCTGTGGAAATGGTGACCAAACAATAGGGGGGTCAAAAAAAATGAGAAAAGACCCCCTAAATTATGACTTCTGGTAGAGGGGGGGGGGGGAGGACAAATTGAGGCTTAAAAATATGAGAAGACTGATCAATATCTCCATAATCTTCAGTGTGGTTAGCTATGAATCTTCCAAAACTTCCAAACACCTTGTCCTGGACATAGTTTCTACAGCATAAACTGTGCAACAGTACAGTAGGCCCACACAAACTGCAGAACACCGGGGCTTTGGGAACACTCAAAATTACTTAAAATGATTTAATTCCCATTTAACCTGTTAAGGGGCTTTTTTCCCCCGTTTTTTTTCTCACGAAAATGTGTCTCAGGGCTTCTTAAAATGTAATAAACTATTCGTGTCCTACTCATTTAACGGGAAGAAACGCAGCTAACTGATGATATGAACCATGTTTACCGAAACAAAACACAAGTCTCACAAGAAGCGTCTAAATGAGCACTGAGCGAAAAAATGCTAACGCACTCTAGGTATAAATCAATCGATATACTTATCGGATATGCACAAACAACCTTATGCTAACAAGCTGAGATTCCACAGATTCTAGAAATATAAGTATCATCACTGAGCGATCAGAACTCGTGACAGGGGAAGCAAATACAGACATCACACGACGTAGCTTTAGGTAGCAAAACACGGAGATATGCTCACCTTTTGCTCACCTTTTGCCCCTATGGGCCGGCCCATAGGGGCGCTAGGGGCGCCGCCCCCCCTCTTCCCACATTAAAAATAAAATAAATATATATATATATATTTAAAAAATATATATTTTATTTTTATTTTTATTTTTAATAAACAAGGTAAATATTATAGAATTGGTATCAGTAAAATGTATAATCTACAATAAAATCTCGTTTAAAATTGTGTTACGATGTCTAAAGTTACTGATAAATCACATGTTTCCTACCTGGCCTTGCCCCTGTATCATTACCCTCTCTCGTCTGGGCGCTATGCACAGCGCCCAGACGAGAGTGCAGCAAGTGCAGCAGAAGCCAACTGTTGCTATCTTTAAACTATGCCGCCGAAACATAATTTCAGCCAATCAGCGTCGTCAAATCTGATGGTCACAGGGCGCCTACGTCAGCGCCCGGTGCAGTCTGTGAGTTGTTTGGACTCGTATCCAAGGAGACAAAACAGGAAGCTATCATACACTCTGGAAGCTATCATTAGCAGCTAATGAAAACTCCGTTTTTGACATAAAAATGGAATTATGGATCATCAATAATTTTTTCAAAGTGACAGACACATTGGATTAACCTATGGATTAACCTTCACCCGCGTTTTTCTCGTTTTTGATCAGAATAACAGCAAAAGGTGAGCATATCTCCGTGTTTTGCTACCGAAAGCTACATCGTGTGATGTCTGTATTTGCTTCCCCTGTCGCGAGTTCTGATCGCTCAGTGATGATACTTATATTTCTAGAATCTGTGGAATCTCAGCTTGTTAGCATAAGGTTGTTTGTGCATATCCGATAAGTATATCGATTGATTTATACCTAGAGTGTGTTAGCATTTTTTCGCTCAGTGCTCATTTAGACGCTTCTTGTGAGACTTGTGTTTTGTTTCGGTAAACATGGTTCATATCATCAGTTAGCTGCGTTTCTTCCCGTTAAATGAGTAGGACACGAATAGTTTATTACATTTTAAGAAGCCCTGAGACACAGTTTCGTGAGAAAAAAAACGGGGGAAAAAAGCCCCTTAACAGGTTGAATGGGAATTAAATCATTTTAAGTAATTTTGAGTGTTCCCAAAGCCCCGGTGTTCTGCAGTTTGTGTGGGCCTACTGTACTGTTGCACAGTTTATGCTGTAGAAACTATGTCCAGGACAAGGTGTTTGGAAGTTTTGAAAGATTCATAGCTAACCACACTGAAGTTATGGAGGTATTGATCAGTCTTCTCATATTTTTAAGCCTCAATTTGCCCCCCCCCCTCTAACATCACCAGAAGTCATAATTGAGGGGGTCTTTTCTCAATTTTTTTTGTTTGGTCACCATTTCCACAGCCCCACCTAAAATATTTTCCACCAGCCGCCACTGCCATCAGCGTTTTTTCCCTCCACCAACAGTTTGCGAATCAGAGGCACAGTAGGGCGGGTCTTCGCGGAATGCGGGTGGGAAAAATGCATGTCGTCTCTTTCAACCTGTCTGAGTCAGAGCGAGAGTTTAAAAAAAAAAAAGTCGGAGCGAGAGTTGACAGCTCATCTAGTTGCATCTGTACTGTAGCTAGTAGCCTAGTTTCACCTGTACTGTAGCTAGCAGCCTAGTTTCATCAGCAGGCAGCTATTAGACGCATGTTCAAAGATGACCAGTAAAAGAGAAGTCGACAGTGAAAATCGGCAATTCAAAGATGAATGGACTGAAACATATGCGTTCATCCTCCCTCCAGCGAGCACCAAACCAATGTGCCTAATATGCCAAGAAACGGTAGCTCTTGTGAAGAGTGGCAATTTGAAACGGAACTATGAAACAAAACACAATTATTTTGAAGCGACCTTTCCTCAAAATTCAGCGGTAAGAACCAAACAAATAAATGGGATTACATCCTCATATCAAGCTGCAAGCAGGATCCTTGTTACATCTATGTCACAACGAGAAAAGGCAACTGAGTCCTCACTCAGAGTGGCATGGGTGTTGAAGCCATTCTCTGATGCAGAAATAATAAAAGAATGCATGACTGAAGTGATGGAGACCATGTTTGAAGGCAAACAAAAAGAGGAAATAACAGGTCAAATCAAGCAAACCCCCCTCTCAGATTCCACAGCAACCAGAAGAACATAAATACTGGCTGGTGATTTGATGAATCAGCTTTGTGATGGAATAGAAAATGCACAGTGCATTTCCTTAGCTGTGGATGAGTCCACTGACACCACTGACAATGCTCAGTTGCTGGTGTTTGTGAGTTTTGATGATGAGGCAAAGGGGGAGTTTGTTGAAGATGTGTTGGGCCTGACGAACCTCAGTGGACACACAAGGGGGCAAGACATTTATAAAGCAATAATGGGAATGCTGAATGAAAGAGGGTGCAGCTGCCTTTATTCATAACTGTGCAGCTCTTACACTGCGACTCTGAGGGATCAAGCACAGACACAATAACAATGAAACTGCTGCAGACAGAGACTTTTTGTTTTTGCAACCTCGTGTTAAGAATCTTGTTGCAATTGTTTAAAAGTTTGAATGACCGTAATAAACGGACCTTTGTCTAATTGAAAATGTTCTTTGGACCTTTAAGATTTGTATTTGAGTACCCCTGCTCTAGGGGATGCCACAAAGAAGTTAGCCTGGTGGACACGGGGGCACAGGTAGCCCCTCACATCTCCCATTACTCTGGAACGATTAATGTCGGCCTGATGTGTTCGCATATTGTTGTGTGTCGGGTGGAACTTGACAATGGTAAATGATAAAACAGGGTCTTGAGAGTATAATAGAACACTTTCTCCTAAATCCTAACTAGTTTTTTAGTGATGAGCAATACTTTTATGTTAGCATGCTACTGTTTGACGTAAACACAAAGCACAACTGAGGCTGATGGGAATGTCATTAGTAATACAGGAATTTGTGCATGTTGTTTCTTTTTCCTGGATTTGCTAGAGCCACTGTCCCAGTTTGGGGGTTACTGCCCCCAGTGCTCCCATCACCACTGAACCACTGCTTCTGCAGCACATCTCTGAGCCCCCGTCACTTCCCAAGCTTCTGGTGGTCCTTCTTCCTGGTGATGCTGTTGCTCTGGATTGCTGTCTATCAGCCTTCTACTGCTGTTTGTCCAGCACAACAATGTCAGGTTGGTCAGCCATCACCCTTCTGTCAGTCTGGATCTGGAGTCCCGTAGAATCTTACCTTTGTCGTTCTCAGCCACCTTTGGACCATTTTGTGCTTGTCCAGCCCATACTCTGCACAGATGTTCCAGATGTGCCGGCCTCTTGGTTATGGCGCTCCATGTTTGCTGTACACCCTGCTGTTATGAGCTGGGCTGTCTCAGGGGCCTCTTTACCAATCCTGGGCCTGGGTCCTGCTTGGTATGGTAGACCCCGGTCTTTGTGGATCTGTTTCTCAGGGCCTGTTCTTGCTGCCATGGTTACTGTGTCTGTGCTGTCGATCAGATCAGCCGTTTCCAGCTACCAGTACGTATGTATGTTTATTTCAGCTTTCCCCAAAGAAACCACAACTACTAATCTATGTACTTAATTATTTTTGACACATTGATTTAGGTAGGCTGACTAGCATTGTTGTGCGTTGCTATACGTTTATTTTGTACACACAATACCTTGTTAGAAGTTCACACTTAAATACCACAAAGGGTTTTTTTCCGACACATTTCTGACTGCTTTACACTGGTTGACTTTGGGCTTGTTGGCTTATACTGTCTGAAGGAATTCCTCCCAGGGAGAACAGCTGTTGTCTGCAGGTGGGAAACTGGAAGTCTGCGTCTCCTCAGCATGTGTCCATGGTGTCCTTTTGGTCAAAGCTGTGGACTCGAAGTGTACTTTCACTGCATGGCTAAACTATTACTTCTAATGCAGAGCAGAAAAACACATTTATATACAAAGAAACATATGACTAATAACACTAATAATAACATAACACTCTTCTTTGCCTCCTCTGAAAACTGGACAACCATTAAGGCTACATTTCTCTTCACTGAAAAAACTGAAATGTTGACTTTAATTAAATGTCTTATGTCAAAAGATTTCACATAACTATTAGGTTAGTTGAAAGCAATAATATTAAGTTTAAATAACAAATATTAAATTCAGCTAACCTAATTTGGTTATTTGAAATGTCTTTACATAATACATTTAATTAAAGTAAATGTTTCCGTTTTTTCAGTGTAACTTCTTAAGCATTCTCTTAAACAGAATGTGCTTTCATCATAATATAAGAAAAAGCAAAACTGCCTGTAAGTCATTCTAAGAACCCTTAATTCTATCGATCCAGATCTACAGGATCCACAGTCAGACTGTACCCTGCTTTACCTTCTCACAGAAACATAACAGCAGTCATCATCACATTCAAAGCACACAAAGCACAGTTCAGCTCTGCTCAGCACTGTCAGTCCGACCCCCCCCCCCCCTACAGACGGTTGGTCATGCTGCACCGCCTGATGCAGTAACTGTTCGTGTTCACTGATCTCAACTCAGTTTCAGCATGCTGTCCCCATGTCTCAGTGAGCGCACCCTGATCTTCCTGCTCTAAACAGCTGCTGTAACATTCTCATCATCACTGTTGGTGGGGGCCGTGCCCGTCAGGGTCCCGTTGGCGGGTGTGTGTGGGGTGACCTTGGCCAGGCGGTGCTCCTTGCTGTGGGTGCAGCTGCGGGCGCAGAGCTGGCAGGAGGCGCAGGCGGAGTTGCAGCAGGGCAGGAAGCGGCAGACGCTGAGGCGCCACAGGAACCAGCCGGGGGACCAGCAGCACCAGCAGAGCACCACGCCCCCCCCCACCACCCCCAGCACAATGTAAAGAACCAACAGGGGCAGGGAGGCGGGGGAGTCTAGGGACAAGAGCAAAAAATCCAATTATCTTTATTATAATGGCCGCCATATTTTATTTGAGTTCAATGCAGGGTTGGGAGAGTTACTTTAAAAATGTATTTTGTTACAATTACTACTAATTTACGAAAATCAGTAACGTAATCTGAGTATCACAATAATTTAACCTGATTTCCGTTACTTAAATAAATAAAGAGAAAATAAATATCAATAAGGTGTTTTTTGTGTATTATGTATGCCAGCAGAACAATGTGACCGTAGAAAAGAAGAAACCAAGATATTTAGGATCAAAAATGTAAACTGTATTTTAGGCTAAGCTTACAGAATAGTATATTACAAATTCTGTTTTAGTTTAACACATTCATTAAAAGCAAATACAGTATTTTTGTTTAATAAATCAGGCTTCCACCAACTCTACCTCGTCTACCAATAATATATGTATCTTTATTATAATACTCATTATAACATTGTGATCCTGCTAGTAATCCCCATTTAAGACAAAAGTACCAGTAATCGAATGATTGATTACGTAATCCTGTTAATGTAGGTGGGAAAACAATAATATAACTTATCTTACTTTTTACCAAACGACTGATAATGTTAGGGTACTGAGGCAGGACTCAACATTCGATACTGGAAAGGGCCACTATAATATGAAGTCCCCCCCCCACCGGCCTCCCCAACAGTTTTTTACTATTGGTTTGATGCCCAAAATAAGTTCTGTGGTTCACACAGCTTGCAAGACTTTCACGTTTTGTTATGCGACATTAAATTGGTCAGTAAAGGCCGCTATTAAATGTCTAAAAAACA
>CALSBW010025257.1:148344-159405 GCA_943590975.1 Lindbergichthys nudifrons | reverse complement strand
AGTTAGTATACAATAGGCTTTAAAAGCCTTCTCCAAATCAAACCAAGATATCTTGGGTCAGTCTTTTCTTCCAAAAAGTGTGTGACAAGATGTGAAGTTAACAGGTATTCATTCAAATTTGCGGGTGATATGTTCATGGCCATGTTACCATTTCACTCATATGAGAACATGGTCAAAGTCACTAACTGGAGTGGGAGCAAAGGGAAAATGCCTCTTCCCCTCAATGTGAGGCAGACACTTGAGTCCAGTGTCTCCCGTCGGTTCCCAGCCCTGACCACGGACCAGTGGCATAAAATTAGGAACCGGGTAAACGAGAGACTGAGGAGCCCACGGAAAACGGATCCAGAAACACCTCGCCCTGGTTACCGCCACAGATAGGAAAACTGTAGATAGGCCGCAGATAGGCATAGTTTGTTAAATATAGGACCATAATTTAAGATTTATTGTAGATTGATTTGTTAAATAAAAACATGGTGATGTTTTATAATATAAGATTAGGATTTAGTGTAGAATATTTTGTTAAATAAAAACATGGTGAAGGGGAGGGGACTTCGCCACTCTATAGAGTGGCGAAGTCCCTCCCCTTCCGGTGGACCTCCATGGGACCTTATTTCGGAAAAATTATGCATTGAAGTCAATGGAGAGCGAAAGATTATCTTTCGATCCCGTTTGAATTGTGCCACGAATTACACATATGATGTTTGTCAATTTAAAAGATAATTTTGTAAGTCAAAAAAAAAAAATGTGTCGTAAAACTGTGAAGTAACACATTTGTTTGTGTGAAACGCTCAATGAACTACATCTCTGGTCAACAACACACGTCACCAAGATGGCCGTCACTACTGTCTTGTCAACAAAACGATTGACTTCCCTCACTATCACCACAATGAAACACGTCCAGAAGAATGTCATGCAAAGCTGCCTGCCTGCCTTCCTTTGATTCTCTCTGAACTGCCTGGTCGTTTTAATGTTTAATGTCAACCATTTGTGCAGATAGCATGAAGTAGAGAAGGTCGCCGATGCTAACGTTAGCGTTAGCATTTCTCCCCCGGGCTTAAATGGTGTATTATAGAATGATCACACCGGTGACAGTACTCTTCAAAGGGTTCACGAAATATGACTACTACTCTTACTGTTTAACATTTTGGGTTACTTAATGTTACTTCATGTTAAGGCTAATACAAATGACAAGGCTGCAATGCTAACTAACGTGCTAGCTACTAGCTAGGTAGCTAACTTGATCAAGCCACTCCTGGTCCTTTCATCAGACGGGAAGCAAAATAACGAGCAAGACCCATTGCTGGTATGATAACAACCTGGTACTAAGCACACAGGCATCTTGTTAAAGTTATCTTATCTTAGCCAGCGCCATATAGATAGATTCCACTATAGACTCTTAGTGGAGGAAAACAATTGTGACATCACTTACGCGACTCTGGGATTTGTAGTCTTTCTAGTTACGTATTTTTCATAGTCTTATATTTCAACAGTTTTACGACAAACTGTGACTTTTTTGACATGGAAATTATTTTTTAAGATTGACAAACATCATATGTGTAATTCATGGCACAATTCAAACGGGATCGAAAGATACGTTTTCTCTCCCTATTGCGGCAGTAATCTTTAAAACTAAGTGCCGCGAGGGACTAAACAAGAGAAAAACACTGTGGACGCGCAAAAACTCAGTCTTTCCAATAGTATGCGTTTGACCTTTTATTTTTCAAGCAAAAGTTCAATAGTCCATATCCATATATTCTTTTATGTGTGCATGTGGCTGCGTGGGTGCGGTCAACAAAAATTGTCCTTCTCCAGCACACTCCCCCTCCATCTATCACAAAATGTGCAGGTAAAAGCAACCGGATATAACCACAAACGTCACCACACAAATCCTTTGACACGCCCACCACCTATAGTGACTCAAAAACATGTACCGTAATAAACACAGAAACTACTACTTCAAATGTGGCTCCTACATTCCGGCCCCTAATTATATCAACATAATAATTACACAACTGAAAAAATGATGTAGGAGACATTCAAGGAAAATACTTTTAAGGATAAAATCGTCCTTTGTTAAAGTGTCCTTTTCTTCTTTAGGCAAAAAAAATAAATAAAAGAAAAATATATAGTTTGTTAGCCTATGAAGGAGTGATCTTTACTATCACTTGGTAAAAAGTCGTAAAAAACGTCAATGTCAAGGTCTATGAAGTTCAATAACCCACTAATTTCCTCACGGCTCTTCTGCTTCCTGTAGAAGGCAGATCTTTGTGATGGGCCTGTCCAGATAGCTAGTTTTTGTCTTCACTCGCACCTGACGTACAAGTCCTCTTCTGTCTGGAATGGTTTGTACGATCCTTCCTCGCTTGACCTCAAAAGGTCCAAAATAGTCAACTCCAACACGAGTGAATGGAGGTTCATCTGGAGAAACTCTGTCTCGAGGTAAATCTGCCATTTGCTGCATTCCTGGAGCTCCATTTAGTCGCCGACAAACAATACATTTTGACAGGGTTTTCCTTATAGCCACACTAGCACCAGGAATCCAGTATCTTTGTCGCAGGCTAGATAGCATGTGGTTACGACCACCGTGTCCCACATCTTGGTGTACTTGCCGTAGAATGATGTCAGAAATGTGAAGATCTTTTGCCAATATAGCAGGATGTTTAGATTCTTCAGGCATTGCTGCTCTACTGAGACGTCCTCCCACTCTCAGAACACCATCTTCCAGTACTGGGTTGAGCTTGTAGATGTGACTAGTCCTTTTCACACCTTCTCCCTTTTGCAAGCCTTTGATTTCCTCAGGAAACCTTTTTCTTTGGCAAAAGCAGATAATTTCTTTCTCAGCTTTTCGGAGGTCCTCAATAGAAAGAAAACCAGAGACCACCTGAGCCTTGATAGTCTGCATTTCCTTTTTTATCTCTCGGTCTTGTTGTTCCTTATTCAAGCCAGACTGAGCAAGAGTCAGACTCAATTGCTTCCTTTTTCGACTAAGGCACAGCAGCAGGTTTTTCAACCTAAGGATCCAACCAACCGTCTTCTTCAGGTGAACCCAAGAAGAGAAGTGATTGATCAATCGGGTTACAGCATCCATCTCTTTTTCAACCTGCACAGCGTTCACATTCAGACTTATCTTGACCTCAGGGTCTTCTGGTGCCATTTCAGAGCCATCAGGGTTCACAGGCCACTGTTCTTCAGGTCCAGTGAGAAACTGAGGTCCAGACACCCATGTGTCATCTTTCAGGAGCGTTTCCACTTTGACTCCCCTGGAAGCCCAGTCGGCAGGATTGCTTGCGGTGGGAACATATCTCCACTGAGATGGACTTGATACGCTGCGTATTTTTGAAACCCTGTTTGCGACGAAGGTTCGAAACCTTAAGGTCTCATTACTGATGTACTTCAATACGGAAGTACTATCAGTCCAAAAGATGGAGTCTTTAAGTTGCATTTGCAGCTCCTTCCTACACATCTTGTCCATACGACTTGCAACCACGGCAGCCGTCAATTCCATTCGAGGGATGGTTATTGATTTCAATGGGGCCACTCTAGCTTTTCCGATAACGAAGACACAGTGCACTTGTCCTTTGATGTTATGTAATAACAGGTAAGTCACTGTTCCATAGCCGTATTCGCTTGCATCTGCGAAGTGGTGTAGCTGAGCAGAGGTCACTTCCCCAAAATCCACCGGTTTTAGGCATCTGTCAACTTTAAACTCTTCGAGATTGCAGAGCTCCTTCAGCCAACTTTTCCACTCTTGTGCAGCTGAGGCTGGTATAATATCATCCCAACCAAGTTCCCTTCTGCACAAGTTTTGAAGAATCATCTTGGCTGATAGGACCACAGGTGCCAATATTCCTAATGGGTCAAAGATTGAGCTGACCATGGAAAGGATCCCTCTTCTGGTTATGGGTTTGTCCTTGATCATGATCTTGAACTTAAAGACATCTGACTCAACACACCACTGTATGCCCAATGCTCTTTCCACAGGGAGTGTGTCATTATCCAAGTCCAGATCCTTAACTTCTTTCGCTCTCTCCATCGAAGGTATAGCAGCAAGCATGGTACGTCTGTTGCTAATCCACTTTGTGAGATGAAAACCCCCTTGAGCACAAAGTGCACAAAGGTCATGATAGAGTGCCACTGCCTCCTCCTCTGAGACCACAGATGTTAGACAATCATCAACATAGAAATTGTGCAGGACAGTGTTGATTACTTTGGGGCTGAACTGCTCCCGATGGTCCTCTGCACACTTTCTAAGGGCAAAACTAGCACAACTTGGCGACGATGTAGCTCCAAACAGATGTGCAACCATTCTGTGCTCTTCTAAGTTCTGATGATGATCTCCATTTGGCCACCAGAGAAACCTCAACAGATCTGAATCCTCAGCTGGTACTCGAACCTGATGAAACATGGCTTCAATGTCTGCCATGAGTACAACAGGTTCCTTTCTGAATCTTGTCATGACTCCAACCAGTGTGCTGGTAAGATCTGGTCCCTGTAGGAGCTGCGCATTCAGCGATGTTCCCTGGAATGTAGCTGCACAGTCAAAAACGACCCTGATCTTTTTCTTCTTTGGGTGGTATACACCATGGTGTGGTATATACCATACCCTGCCGTCACTGCGTTCCAGATCTACAACTTGCACTTTCTCTGCATAGCCCTTTGAAAGGATGTCATTCATGAAAGTGGTGTAATCAGCATGAAATGAAGCATCTTTATCAAACCTTCTCTTGAGGCTCAGTGTACGTTGTTCTGCTACTCTCCTGTTGTTTGGCATACTAACATCCCTTTTCCTTAAAGGTAAGCCAATACAGTAATGGCCATCCATCAACCTAGCAGACTTTGTGACGTACTCCATAAAGTGACAGTCCTCTCTTGACGGTCCCATCTGCTCATCCTGACTGCATTCAGGGAAATCAGCCTTTAGCTGCTGCTTCCACAGATCTTCAAGGTTTGCAACAGATATCCTATTGACAGTGACATCTGGCTGTCCACAAGTAATTTCACTACTCCTGTCTCCTCTGAGAGGTCCATTGGCAGTCCAACCCAGCATAGTTTTGACTGCGTATGGGCCCCCGTCTACACTCCGAATAACTTCCCATGGCTCCAGTGCCTCAGGAACATTAGTCCCAATCAACAGGTCCACATCTGAATCAATCTCAGTAATCATTACATGTTTCAGGTGAGGCCATCTCTGAAGGTCTTTCTGCCGAGGAATGTTGCCTCGATGAACTGGCATAGTTTTCTGGGTGTAGGTGTCAGGCAGCTCACAATAATGACTGCTGTCTAATCCAGCCACATGCAGGTCAGAAACAATGTGACTTCCAACTATTTTCTCCTGACCCATTGTCCGAAGGAGAATGTCTGTTCTTCTTCCCCTGAGATTCAGTTTGTTCATCAGCCGCTCCGTGCAGAATGATGCTGAGCTCCCAGGATCCAGGAAGGCATATGTTAGGAATGTTTCATGTCCCTTCTTAGACTTTACTTGAATAGGCACTATGGAGAGAGTACAATCTGGCTCACCGGCCCCTGTAAGACCACTGGACTGAACGGAGATAAGAGCGCTGCTTATAGCTTTTCCTTTAGCTTGCATTGTGTCAGTTTCTTTCTCTTTCTGATAGATATGAAGTATGCTTGGGTGCTTTAGACTGCATACTTTGCACGAGAAGCGTTTCCTACAGTCTTTACTCATGTGCCCAATACACAAGCATCCAAAACACACACCGTGTTCCCTTAAGAAAGCGATTTTCTCACTATGAGCCTTTCTTTCCAGTTGAAAACACAGATCCAGTATATGTCCACCTCCACAAAACAGGCAAACACTTGTACCTAGTGAGCCTCTCTCCTTCATTCTTATTTCAGGTTCCACTTTATTTTCCGCTGTCGTAATAGTAGTAGCAAAGCTGCTTCCCCTCATCCTTGAACGAGGTTCAAACTTAGCTTTCCTCACATCTTTGTTGGCTGCTGGTGGAGTATCCTGTATATCTCCAAACAGTGGATCGCTCACAATATCCACCTGTCTTTCAATGAAATTAACAATATCCATGAATGTAGCTCTCCGGCCCTGCCTTTTCTGTAAGTCATAGGCCAGAGTTCTCCATTTGTCCCTATATTTGTAGGGCAACTTTTTTATGATGGCTAGCATATTGCTAGGCATGTTCAACTCACACATGTATTCAAACTCTTCCATGACGTTGCAGCATCCTCTCAGAAAGAGACCGTAAGCTTGCAGAGCTCGCACATCTTCTACTTTTATTGGCTGCCATGAAAGAGCCTTTTCCATGTAGGCCAAAACTATTTTCTGTGGATTACCAAAATGCTCCTGTAGCAAAGCCTTTGCTTTGGCATATCCTCTGTCATGGGCAATATGCTGACAGCTTCTGACAAGTTCCAAAGGCTGCCCCCTGGTGTACTGTTTGAGAAAATACAGGCAGTCTTTAGGGTTGTGAGTCTTCTCCTCAATGCTGTGCTCAAAAGCTCTTATGAATGTTTGATATTGAAACGGAGAGCCATCAAAAATCTGAATTTCTCTTCTAGGCAGAAAAGAAAGAGACTGTTGCTGAACCAACATGGATGTTATTTCATTTTGTCTTTCCAAGACATTAATTAAAGGATTCTGAGCACTGCTGCTTGGTGCCGGTGCTGCTGGGTGATTGCTTTGTTGCTGTAACTGTGGATGTGATTGTGATGAACTTTGATGTATATTGGCCTCTGAGCTTCTTGTGGCTTGATGTTGCAGATGTCCATATTCTGCTTCACGTTCTCTGTGCAAAAACTGTACGTCAGACCGACCACCTGTAGGCCTGTTTGTGTCAGGCACAAATGTTTTTGCTCCAGCACTGAGTATGGCTTCCTTTCGTCCCCTTTCCAAATAAGAATGCATGCCATTGGGACTCACAGATGTGTTACTTGCAGCACGAGACCTTCCAGAGCGTCTTAGCACATTCATTTTAGCCCTTGATGCGGCTATTTCCACTTCCATTTCCAGTTGCTCCCTCTTTTTCCTGAGCTCTTCCTTCTTTTTCCTGAGCTCTTCCTCTTGTTCATCCAATGCATGTTTGTCTTTTAATAACCTTTGTCGTGCCAAGAGAGCGGCCATGTCAGCCTCAGCTTTGGTGCATGATGATGTAGTTGAAACACTGGACCTGGTTCCAGCAGAGCTCCGCTTGCGAGACCCAATGCTTCCTATGTTTGAAACACTGTCGCTTGGTTTTATTTCATCTTGTGCTTCAGAAGTTTCAACATTTCTCCCAGAGTGTTTTGAAACATGAGACATACTTTGTTGGTGTCCATCAGATATCTCAATTGAGGGAACATGTGCAATGGTGCTGCTCGGTTGTTTCCCAGTTTCAGAAAGCCATTGCTTGACATCGTCGATAAATCCATTATTGTATTTCAGTGTCTTGGCAAACCATACATTTTGTTTTTCCTGTTCGTCTGCAGGAAGAAGAGGAATTACAGACTTGTGTAACAGGGTGGTTTCTTTAACCAGTTGAATTAAATGCTCAAGTTGAGTTTGTATTTGTGAGGCGTTGTCATCCTTTTGCATGAGATCCTTCATAGTTTTAATCACACTTTTCATTTTGTGAACCTTTGATTGACGTTCCTTTTGGAGCTTTTCCATTTTATTTGCCAAAGCCTTGGCAGTGAGTATCGACTCTCTCTTCTGTTCATCCATTTTTGCCACATTGACATCTGAATTTGATCCACTTATTGACATATCCCTTTAATGTTTTAATGAATGAACAACAAATGCTCCAATCCACACAGCCAAACGCTCAGTAAATCACTGCTGCCGACAATAGACAACCTCTAGCGGCACAAACCACCACACGCAAGCAAAAGTCAGTCCCCAATGGACACGCAGCAGTAACTTATTCACACTGTGTTCAAACAAACATTTACACAGCATGAATGAAGAAGTTACATACCGCTCGCTCCTTGCTGTGTGGATTGTCCGTCAGTCTTTATCCTCCCGCGGCAGCACGCTGAAGTTAGTTTCCTTAAGCCGCTCTCCAATACAGCGGCGATAACGGCGTTTCAATGTTTCCTTTTAATTCCACAGCGTTCCAGATCGATCCAAGGAATCCCCGTATATATCCTCGATTTCCGTAGATCCACGCTGTGGTACAAGTCTTTTTTGTTGACTTAATATTGCGGCAGTAATCTTTAAAACAAAGTGCCGCGAGGGACTAAACAAGAGAAAAACACTGTGGACGCGCAAAAACTCAGTCTTTCCAATAGTATGCGTTTGACCTTTTATTTTTCAAGCAAAAGTTCAATAGTCCATATCCATATATTCTTTTATGTGTGCATGTGGCTGCGTGGGTGCGGTCAACAAAAATTGTCCTTCTCCAGCTCACTCCCCCTCCATCTATCACAAAATGTGCAGGTAAAAGCAACCGGATATAACCACAAACGTCACCACACAAATCCTTTGACACGCCCACCACCTATAGTGACTCAAAAACATGTACCGTAATAAACACAGAAACTACTACTTCAAATGTGGCTCCTACACTCCCCATTGACTTCAATACATAATTTTTCCAAAATAAGGTCCCATTACCCGGAAGTAAGTGGGCGTGACTTCGCCACTCGATATTGGCTCTTTATTAGTCATTATAAAACACTTATTAATGCCTTATTCTACATGACTATATTCTACAAGTAATAAGCCATTAGTTGAGAGTTTTTCCTCAATATCCCTCTAATTAGTGCTGATTTATTGCAAGTAGCTAGTAGTAGTTGCTAGTAGTTTGACTCTAAATAGGTATTTATATCTAAGAACATATTCCCTATTGTAAAGTGAAGTCTTGTTCATAACCAATAAGCTAGTAGTTTGACTCTAATTGACCTGAACAGGTTCCCTATTCTGAAGTTGCCTCCTCTTCACACTTTGTAAATACATTATAGCACACACCTACTGAAATTAACCTCAACAGTACATTAGGGCTGTACCCGAATATCCGAATATTCTTTTGTTGGAGTACTATTCGGGTTTCAATTTCGTTATTCGGATATTCGTTTTGTTTGTTTTTTCCGCCTTTTTTTTTCAAATTGAATTTATTAAAATCTCCAATATCAACGTAAGAGCTTGTGCCTCTTCGGGGGTGCTAACACTTAACCATAAACGTTATCGTTTACTTTCTCCGTCTTTATATGTAGATATTACTTTTCTCCGTTAATCTCCGTCACGTTGTTTCCAAAGCAACAACAACTTCCTGTCAACTGCGCTAACTCTCCTTCAAAATAAAAGCATGTCCATAAATAGGAAGCCAAGCCAAATTACACTTAAGACATATACATGTACAACTGCAACGAAAGTAACAAACACAATGCGATATCCTTTTCAATTTCAAAGAACACAAATTGGGTTACATTAACAAATAACTATAAAACAACAATACTGTAGAATAACAAAATGAATGCCGTGAATACACCGAAATACACATGTTGAAGCGGGCTGCTGATTACTACTACAAACTGCTATATAAATAAACATTGATTGATTGTTAAAGAGAGGTTCAGACACATCCCAAAACATGTCAAGTTTCTCCAAGGCTGAGAACACATATGCAGCCTCCAGGTACAGGTACTTTTTTTTTTAATAAAAACAGATTTTTAACAGATTATATGTATTTGTGATCATACTGTGTGACCTGCTTGTATGTACTTAGACAATAGGTGTACTGTTCTCTGTATGTGTTGTACTGTCTGTGTGAACATAGATCAAACAGCCAGCCAAACTCTTTTGAGAGCCAGGGAATGAGCAGCCATGCTCCTTTATTGACTTATTTGCAGTCCACTGACATTCAAACGGAGTGAAACTATAAAAAAATAAGTTACAAGGCACTTAATGATCTCATACATGCAAGTGTAACATACACAGATTAACACATGGGACCGCTAAGTGTAAACAAGGTAAATATAGCTAATGATAGCTGTGCAATAGGCATGTATACAGGCTAGTATGGCTAACGCTAGCATGTATGCTGACGCTAGCGCGAATGCTAACGCATTTTCTCATTGTGTTTAAACATCACCAAATGTCATCACATAAACACAATACATGTTACTAATCCTTGTTGTAACCGCAAAGACTTCAGCCGACGGCCAAGAAGCACGTATGAACTGCGCATGCGTGAGCGGCAATAACTCTCCTTACCAGCAGGCGGCGGTAGTGTGTATTCATCATTCAAAAGAGGCAACAACCGGAAGACAGACTGCGTGATAACCGAGAGAAGAAGAACAGACTGCGTGATACAAACAAACAACAAATAGCGTGTGCGTTCCATGTTCACTCTACAGCGAGAAGCTCATGGGGCTTTCCCGAACCTGTGTCGAGAGCTGGAGTTAAATGAAATCTCAGATTTGCCTTCTTAATAGTTTGTTTGGGTCCCTCACTTCCGTTTAGCTTCTCATGCACTGATTCGCTAGCTGAACAGCCAATCAGAGTGATTTATTTTGCCGACTGCCTTTGGCCGAAAATGTGTCGGCCCGGCTGAAAAGACCCGACGGTGCGGGACACACAAATCTGAGTAGGGCGTGTCGACGCTCATCGTGGGCAATCGGCCTGGTGTGTCTGTGCCTTTACACTTACAGTCATTGCTTTCTGACGGACTTGACCCTTTTACTCTTCAGGTTGCATAGGGAAAATTAGTAGCAGTCTACTGCCATGCTATTCAGTTCACTTTCTCCTACTTCCTGTACCCGGTTTCCCGTCTAGCCTTCAGTAAGTGGTCATTTAACATCTTGCCAGTTGAAAATTAGCCTGCTGGCTAATACTGGCTCATTTACAGCAATGTGGATTAATGTGCACTGTCAACAAACAAACAAACAAAAACAGTATACATTTGACAAAAATATAAATGTGCAAATATGAAACATACAGGTCAATATCACCTTGCTATTGGTAGCTGAACTGTCAATACCCCAAAACATATTCTTAGATATAAATACCACATTTTGAGTTATTTAGACACAATTAACACTAGTTTCATGTCTTGTTACATAAGAATACTGTAAGGATTTGCAGTACTCCTTCCTTCTGCTTCCCTTTTTGTT
>CALSBW010025257.1:136929-148334 GCA_943590975.1 Lindbergichthys nudifrons | reverse complement strand
CAATATTACTTCAGTTAGTATCCTCTGGCTCTAGTAGTAATTAAAACCTTTTGCTGCAAACTCCTGTTTCTCCTGTCCGTGTTTGTATTGTGGGTTCAGTCCTGAAAAGCGATTACGGAGCTTAACAAATAGATCAAATTTGTTAAGTGTTATTATGGGAGAATTACTATTCTTGTGGTACTACTGCCTTATTAGGCCCATATTGAGCAGAGCATATTAAGACCAAAACTCATGTACAACAACTTCTTTACTTGCAATAAATAAGCACTAATTAGAGGGTTATTGAGGAAAAACTGTCAACTAATGGCCTATTACAGCGGTTTTCAAAGTGTGAGGCGCGCCTCCCTGGGGGGGCGCCAGAGAGCTTCAGGGGAGGCGCAGCGTGAAAATTTGTTTTAGAGAAAAAGATGAGTAAAGTGTCACTTCCACACTTTTGGCTGTCTGTGGAGACCGAGTTCCCCCTACTCGCCAAAAAGGCTGTAAAAGTGCTCATTCCCTTCACCTCCACCTACCTGTGTGAGTGCGGGTTTTAGGACTGGCTCACTTTATGGCGCATTTCCATTACAGTTTAGGAACTGGGGTAGTATCTATAGTAACGCAGTGTAGGCGGAGCCGTGACATAATCTTCAATGAGAACCCCAGAAAACCAACATCAGTCGTTAGCTGTTAGCACTCAGAGCTCACAGCTCCTCATATCTGTTCAGAAACTAGACAAAAGTTAAACAAGTACAAACCACAGACTGTCTGTGTCATGGTGAATGCAGTCGCTGCTTTATTTATGTCTGTATAGGCCGTTGTTGTGAGTGTGGACGGTCGGAGCATATACTGCGTTAGCTTAGCCAATCTCCATTTAGAAAACACGCATTTGAAAAGGTTTTTCGCCTGCCGTCTGTCTGCAGACTTGTCAAAGCATTAATTCATGGTTTTTACTAACCGGTATCAGTATGTTGTTACTTCGGCATCATTTTGAAACGTGTATTACAATTAAATCACGGTCAAATATGTCCATCTTGTTGTAGTTGTAGCCCCCGACTCAGCCTCGTTGTCTCTGGCCCTAGACCCACGATTTTATGAGGCCAGAAAAACTGTGAATTAGGACCTGTCGGCCGGTACTAGGCCAAGTGGAAACGCAACCAAAAACGGCCGCTGACGTCACAGCCCTCTTAAACCGTGCTCCGCGATGTAGTGGAAACGCGCCATTAGTTACTTAACACCACTGCCTACAGAGCAGTAAATAAACAATACATGTTCATATGCATGGAGACCCCTGACTCATACTTGCCAACCCTCCCGATTTTCGCGGGAGATTCCCGATTTCATTGCCCTCTCCCGGTTTCCTCCCGGGGTCATATTTCTCCCGCATTTCTGACAAAATCTGATTTATTCAGGACTGTTTCCACTCGGACTTTAATACAGCTACACCATTGTTTGGTTTCCATGGTAGCGCGTCTCTTTAGTAGCGCGCGCAACTCAAAGTCTGAGAGGGTTAGGAAGATAGTCACAGAAAACAGAACAAGAATCGACAACCCGACCCTCTGCTCACTCCTTTCCTGTAAAATACAGGTCCAGCCCCCCCCACGGTGGTTTTGAAATGCTCCCGATTTCTGAGGTCTCAAGGTTGGCAAGTATGCCCTGACTGTTTACATGTAATTCATTTTCAGTAATTAGAAAATAAAAGTAATTCAACCTCAGTTAACAATCGCACTGACATGCATCTCAGCTAATAAACAGCTGGCAGTTTACAAAGCAGGCAGATGTGAATCCCTTTCTCCAAAACTCAACTGCACAATCAGAACGAAATAAAAGCGGTTTGCTTAGGCCAGACTTGGACGGGCCCTAAAGTAATCAGAAGCTGGCGGGCTGGCCCGGGCTGTTTGCACCTCTGCTGCTGGAACAGAGACGGAGCACTGCTCTCTGCTCAGAGAATCCATCACTGTTTATTGGTTTACAAGGCTTCACAGGAAATTAACAACTCAATGGTCACCTCCATTAGTTTTTATCCCCAGCCATCAGGACACTTTGCATCCTAATGGACACTTAGTTCATTTGTTTACCAACCCACAAACTGCCGGACATGAGCATAGTGCATCACATACAGTGGTGTAAAGTAACTAAGTACATTTACTAAAGTACTGTACTTAAGTACAATTTTGAGGTACTTTACTTGAGTATTTCCATTTTATGCTACTTAGTACTTCCACCCCATTACAATTCAGAAGTAAATATTGTAATTTTCCTCCACTACATGTATTTAATACCTTTAGTTACTTTACAGATCTGGATGAATGATGTGAAATCTAATCAAGTGTTAAATCAGACTTTAGTTCCACCTGGAGTAAATTCACAAGCTACCCTGCAGTATACAAAGTCATTCAAACTAGCTGCACCTTTACCAGCTTTGAGAACACTTTCATGATCAATCATTATAAAACATATCATATATATTATTCTGAAATGGACCAATCTGCACAATACTTTAGGTACTTTAAATATATTTTGATGCCAATACTTTTTTACTTTTACTTGAGTAACATTTTCATTGCAGGACCTTTACTGTAACACAGTATTCCTACACTCTGGTACTTGTACTTTTACTTTAGTACAAGATCTGAGTACTTCTCCCACCTCTGATCACACAGGGGTTCTACTAGTGGAATGAATAACAATATGACAATAGTTACTCACCGGTTACAGACTCATGGCTGGGAGCGCTGTCAGGCACTCCACAGTTGATGCGTGTAGGAACCGGCGCTGTGGGGGGCTTCACAAACGGTGTGGGGGGGGTGGCTATTGGCGGTGGAGGTTCAGGAGGTAAAAGCTGACCTGCTGATGACGGACAGATTTGGGTCAACATTGAAATGTTGTGGAACTGTAACAACAACCCTAAAACTCGTTTTCAAACCTTAGTTCTGAAGCATTCATTATATTTCCAGCGTGGAAATATAAGAAAATCAAGGAGTATTTTTTTTTTTTAAATAAATATCAGCATCACAAATGTCATATCATCATTCCACTGACCTTTGCAGCCCGTAGTCAGGTTCTCCTCCAGGTCACTTCCATCCCCACAGTTGTCAATGCCTTTTTCATCACACACCAGACTGAGAGGGATACACTTCCCATTTCTGCAGGTGAAGTAGGGCTCATTGCTGCACTCTGATTGGTTAAAACCTGGACAAAAGAGGAAGGATCCGTGTTAGCTTGAAAACGTTAGTGCTGCAATCAAAGTTTAAAGAGTCTCTTAGATTTCAATTTAAAGGAAGATTTTACATTATTATGGCTGCTTATAGGTAAACAAAAACTGTTGTTCTTGAGGGCTAACAAACATGATAAATGCTTTACCACCAGCATTTGTTTACATCCACAGTAGCTATTTACCAATAGTCTATACATATTTAAGAGCTTCAAGCACTAGAAGGTTTGTCACTAGTCCAGTGCAGATGTGTTTTGTGTACTAAATGCTACTGTGAACATACAGCTGTCCTATCAGGCAGCATTAATGTAACATGCTCTGGGGGAAGGTTCGCCCAGATAAAGAATCTCCAAGTATGTTTTCATGGCGTACTGAGTTTCAGTGGTGTATCAGACTTAAGTTCCACCAGAGGCCTGTACGACGAAGCCGGTTCAACATAACCTTGATATGTTTGAGTTACCCGGTTTACCTAATCCAAAACAAACGCGCTCTCGCTAAGCGATCCTACGATGTTGGTTATCAACTCGTTAACTCAAGCCAGCTTTGCCCTATCTAGTTATGTGCACGTTCACATAAAAGGGGCGGGGTTAGCAACATTTGACCAATCACAAACATGGAGAAGCGCACTGACAGCGCAGCGTCATACTTCCTGAATGAAAAGTGAACTATAATATTAGACAAATATGGAGAAGTTAAACTTTAAACATCCATGACTTAAACACTTTATCCAGGATCAAAGCCACATAGCTGCATCTGCAAGGTGAATACAGCTGGTAAAAGAAAAAGTGTTTGAATACGTACATTAACAGGTTTATGATATCACTGCCCCGTCCAAGACACGAGTGGATCTGACTTTAATTACATTTGACTCGAGTGTTTCGTCAACTTAATGTGTTGCTTAAAATAATACTTCTGCATACAGTATGTGACACTGTGAGTGTTGCACGGCCAGATACGGCTCAAGAAGCTGACTCAGATAAGGAAATATATGATACATTATGATGTGATATGATATGAATGATAATGGGACACATCGACGTCTGCACTCACAGTGCCGCGGACTGTACGTAATGTTACTCTGATCCGGTTACTTATGTTGTGGCAGATATTTAAGTAAGCTTTCTTAACGCTAATGTTATAATAGTCAGATTGCTCTGAAGATGGGAGGGGATATTCTATTCATTATCGCGTTCACACAGTCAGTTGATTTTTGCCGGCCGTCTTTCCTGCAACGGCAGTTTTTCTGTATTTCCTCTATCCTGGAATATGACCTGATAGCTTTAAACTCCGCACACGGAGCTCTGATTGGTCAGCAGGCGGTGCTTTCACTGAGTTGATCTCTTGGCCTGCAACCTAACCTGCTCCGGACCAGGCTAGCCGTTCAGCATAAGTCACCATGGAGATCTAGCCCGCTAAAAAGTGAACCAGCGTCGTAGGACCGGAAACCCAGAGTTTTCCCTGAAGTCAGCCGGCTAAGTGAAAATCCGGCTTCGTAGTACAGGCCTCAGGAGTAAATTCACAAGCTACCCACCCTGCAGTATACAAAGTCATTACAACCAGCTGCACCTTTACCAGCTTTGAGAACACTTTCATGATCAATCATTATAAAACATATCATATATATTATTCTGAAATGGACCAATCTGCACAAAGACTACTTTTACCTTTGCTACTTTAACTATATTTCGATGCTAATACTTTTCTACTTTTACTTGAATAAAATGTTTTTACTCAAGTAAAATGTTTTTACTCAAGTACAAGGTCTGAATACTTCTTCTATCTCTGCTGAACTAAAGTCAAACTGTTTTTAGGAAGACAGAAATGAGTTCTTTCCATTTTCAAACAAACAAGAAGGATCTTAGTGTGACGAGATGGACTCAGTAGGGGACATGTGTGCAGGAAAACACATCAGCAATACTGATGCTAAGTAAAGACAGCATCTGTAGAATACATGGACACATGTGTCTCTCTTACCCAGTCTGAAGGAGGTGAAGTCCCCCACGAAGTCCACTCTGGGCTGAGTCCCGCGGGTCACCAGCCTCAGGGTCAGGTAGTTTCCTGTGGAGAGCACCGGCCGGGGGGGGCTCTTTCCACAGAGAGGGGGCCCGAGAGGAGGCGACCTCCTATCACGTCCATCGTAGAACTGAACGTATGAGCCCGCGTGACACGGGTCCCCCAGACTCTCCCCGGAGGTGGGCTCCAGTCTGGGGTTGAAAGGGGCGGAGCCACGAGGGGACTCTGGAAAGAGAGGGGCTGGGCTCAGGGGGGCCACTCGTAGCAAACTGTAGACCAGGAAGAAGCGGAAGTGGAACTGGACCTTGTCTTTGGGCGAGCTGGCCTGCATGGTGAGGTGGCAGTCCGTCCCCATAGTAACAAAGTAGTACTTCTTGGACTCCTGGTGCGAGTTGACGATCATGCCGTCACCGCGGATGTTCTGACCGCAGAAGTCCACCACGTTCACTGACGAGAGAAAAACCCATGAGACACAGTCCAGAGACACAAGCTCTTACATGGAGCACCCTGTAAGAAAATAATCTGACTCTCTTTCAAAGTTATCAACAAAACATCTTCTGATCACAAAGGGTACTGTCTTTTGAATTCTAATTATTGGCAATGTAAAAAAAACTGTTTTCCTGTAATAAGACCATTTTGAAATAACAAAAACAGTGTTTGATGTTTCAAGATGACACTGAAATATATAGTACTAGCCCTAACTACTAGCCCTAACCATAGAATGTGTCTCTTATTATTATAATTCTCATATTAGAATAATATGATATGATCAGTCTATGAATAATACATGTTAAAGTTGTTTTCAAGTCTGCGTCAAATGGTATGACTAAAAGACAATTAAAACAGGTTTGGCCTCCAGTAATCAATCCCTCTGATTTTACTGCCCATCCATGGTGTAAGGTAGCTGAGTAGATCTTCTCAGGTGCTATACTCAACTACAATTTAGAGGGACTTGTACTTGACTTCAGTATTTAAATGTTGTGCTACTTTGTACTTAAAGAGGTAAATGGTGTACTTTCACTCCACTACATGTATTTAATACCTTTAGTTACTTCACAGATGTGGATGAATGATGTGAAATCTAATCAAGTGTTAAATCAGACTTTAGTTCCACCTGGAGTAAATCCACAAGCTACCCTGCAGTATACAAAGTCATTCAAACTAGCTGCACCTTTACCAGCTTTGAGAACACTTTCATGATCAATCATTATAAAACATATCATATATATTATTCTGAAATGGACCAATCTGCACAATGACTACTTTTACTGTCGCTACTTTCACTATATTTTGATGCTGCTTTTCTACTTTTACTTGAGGAACATTTTGAATTCAGGACTTTCACTGTAACAGAGTATTCCTACACTCTGGTACTTCTACTTTTACTCAAGTACAAGATATGAGAACTTCTCCTACCTCTGCTGGCCATTCACAGATCCTTTATTTTCTTTTTGGTGCAAATGATTTCTAAAGTTTATCTGAAGACATTAGGGTTCATCAGGAAATGTGTTCCAAAGTGATGTCTCTTTAGAATGATCTTATATTGTTACCATTGTAGCTCAACAGGGAAACACTGTGCAGGTCTTCCACACACTGATTGATGTACAGACTCACACACTTCAGTGTAGACCTGCTGATGATTTTTGAAGCAGCTCACTGCTCATCCACAGGCAGGACCAGGACAGATGGGGGGGGCAGGTCCAGCAGCCCCCACCCGCCCAGCCACCCTCCGCCCCCTGCATCTGGGCCGCAGGCCAAATAATGGGAACATTTACGACCACCCCTGGAGTTTATTGGCTCCGTTTCCCTGGGAGACAGCTAGATCCTCCTGCACTGACCTCCAGGAATGTCCCGGAGCCCTGGAGCCCCTGTTGGTGGGAAACTGCTAATCCCCTCTGCACCGCACAAGTAAATACAACCTCTGAAGCAACAGTGTGCACGGCGGAGAACACAGAGTCCCCAGTCAAGATTTTTGCAGGCTGAAAATTCAACCTGTTTAAAATCATTGTAAACGGAGTCCATTCCAGGGAGCGGATCAGAGGCGGGTTAGGGTCAGGGTCTGGGTGACACGCCGCAGGGAGAAATGTGTCTGAGCCTGCATTGTGAGGAGAAGGGCAGCAGCTCACTGTCCATCCATGTGCTATTCTAACTCAACTCAACATAGATTCCATGATGTCCCTTTACACTGAAACTCATTTAGTCCTTTTGTACTCCAAGCATAGTTTATAGACTGTACAGTGACAACAAGATAAACTGGTCTGAAAACAAATCCGTTATCATATCACATGCAATTTTATATCAATATTGTCAGGGGAAAAGACAGTAATATGTGTGCTATGATCTCTGTGACGTTCTCTGTTAATCTGTGACACCTGGCACCTATTCTTAATGACGCTTCCGCTAAGAAAGGGCTTTACCGATTTGTCTTTGGCATATTTAGAAAATAAGAGACTTCATCACAGTGATGCAACATGTTTAAAATCCCATCTGAACATCATCTGCTCACTGATTTGCAATATTGTCTGTGTGTGAACTAGCTCTATAAACACAACTGAAATTCTGTGATGGATGACAAATCTCTATTGGTGTACAACTTACTCATAAATCATATCACTTATAACTTCAACATCCTTTCGTCCTAGCCAGAGTAACATAATATAATGACATAATATATATAATATAATGAGGATTGATTTTTTTAAATCAAACAAATGAATAAAAACATGGTTAGTATAAGGACCTTACTAGTGGTCCTGCATGTTTCAGCTTCTGTACCACTAATCAGAAACGTTTCAGGAGTCTATTGTTGTTGGAGTTCTGTTGCTGGGAAAACTTCTAAATCTGCATTTAAACTGAACTATACCAAAACAATAATGTGACTCGGATTGCAAAGAGGTCAGAACTCACCTGTCATGAGTACATCGTCATCAGAAAAAGAAGTGTAGTAGGATGTATGGCATGAAACGGCATTAGTTTAGTTGTTATGCTCCGCAGATCTGGAACAAAACTCCTTTGAATCTGGGGTCCGCCCAACCCTGGTTCTTCTAAATCAAGGCTGAAAACCTGCTCTTTAATGCTGCTTCTCCAGAGGTCTTTTAACTATTTTTTAACATTGCACTTCAACATTCCTTGCAGCATTATGGTATTAACAATGTCTCTTTTTAACTCATTTCTGTCTCTTTTATGAATTGTCTTTTTGTTCAATTTATTTCATTTTTTAATTGTTATGTGTTATTGCCTATGCAAAGCACTTTAAATTGCCTTTGTGTCTTAAATGTGCTTTATAAATAAACGAACCTTAACCTTATCTGTGAACACGCATTTGATGTAGTATAGCTTACTATGCATAGCCTACGTTTACGAGCATATACTATGTGGGTGGGTGCTATAATATTTCAGTGGGCTATATAGAAATATCTACATTTTCAAATGTAACAACATTCACTAACTTTTCCCTTTTTTAAACGTTTGCTAAAGAAACAGAAGCACGCTAACGTTCACTACAGCCACTATTATTATACAAGTAGGCTACTATAACAACAGCTCTTCTCCACGCTGAGCGCCATCAGGTCGTTACGCACGGACCTCAAGTCATCGTGCCCATGAGAAGTGCGTCACTTAAACACGATCAGACGTGAGGGTCTCCAGGCTTACCCGTCTCGATGGCCTCGCTGTGGAGCGCCATGCAGCAGAGCAGCAGCAGCAGCCAGCAGCTCTCCACCTCCACCTCCATCCTCAGGGGCCGCGCGCACATCCACTCCTCATCCGCGGTCACTGCGGGACACAGTGGAACATCTCGCTGTGAGCCATCATAAACACTCGCTGGCCTTTATTCCAGATGAACCTCCCCTCGGCCCGTTGTCTCCATGACAACACCGAACCAATAGGCTTTAAGCCAGCTCGTGGACAAAGGTTTCCCTCCTGATGTAAACTTCCACATGTCGTCCACTCAGCTGCAGCTCACCATATCAACATCAGGTTAACATAATAAGAACATGAGTACAGTTACTACACATGTTGAATGATAACACTGAGGATAGTAAAACATATACAGTAAGACTCCAAACTGTTTACTCTAACTTATGTTACTTTACATACAAAAACGAAGTTGTGTTTATCCATTTAATGTTATCCTTAATGTTGCTCCCACTAAGCAAGGGTTTTAACGATGTGTCTTTGGCATATTTAGAGTATAAGGAACTTCATCACAGTGATGCAACATGTTTTAAAATCCCATCCGAACATAACACTGATTTGTATTACCTTCATATTACACTATGGGCCAGGGGGGTGGTGTTGCTACATTTCATGGTCATTTTTATAAAGGTCTGTTTCCATGCTGCCACTGCTTTTCCATCCCATCATTTCACATTTCATGTTTTCACAGAATATTGTAGTCATATACAATAGTATAGCCAATAATGATTACAATACCAGTCACATGTCCGGCAGTGGCTCAGTCAGTAGGGGCTTGGACTGTGAGCCGTAGGGTCGCTGGTTCAAGTCCCCGACCATATGGAGTGTGGACTGCTACCTGGAGAGGTCCCAGTTCACCTCCTGCCCTGCCGTAGTGCCCTTGAGCAAGGCACCGAACAACAATTTCTCTGGCTAACATGTTTTGATAATTGTTTTACATTTAGTATGGACCAAATGTACAAGCAAAACATATTCCTTAACCCGCAGGTCCCTTGCAACAAGAGTGGTTTCATTGTTCAAAATATTCAAGATGCAGTTATTACAATTGGATTTGTTATTATAATAAGTATAGTTTATCATTGTCATTGTCCCTCCTTACATGCAGTAACCTATACATGTCCCACATTGCTATGAACAAGGGCCTCAGCAGTTTGAACATGTTAGTATTGACATGAGTGGAGAGTGGGAAACTGTAACACATGCATGGATAAACCTGGTACATATTGTTTTTATAGGGATTTCTTGAAGTTCTTAACATTAAAAGATAAATCTGTTTTGCTCTTTATGAAGCAACGACCCACAGGCACATCAGATCAATACGAAGTAAGTTATACGGGCATTTACAGAGGCATACAAATGCAATTCTGTTGTCCTCAGTGTCATGAAAGTTTAACTGGTGGATAGATTATATTTTAAACTTTACAATACTGTTTGATCTCAGGATATTCTGTGTAGGTTTTACAAAGCTGGCTTTGTGTGTGACAACTAAAAAAAACAGGAGAAAAAAGTGTAATGATGGAGGGATGAAGAAGGAGTTATAGCATTTAGAAAGCTACCAATGCTGCTAAGATAACATGCTTTTTCCAACACTATAGGGACACAGATCTTTATAATAATCACTATGAGACAAACACTCCAAAATGGCACCAACAACCCCCCCCCCAGCTCATTTAACTTCTTTGTTTGGTGATAATAACCAGAGGATGGCTCCATATGTCCCATAACCCCTGAATGTCCTTAAAATGTCCTTATGTATGATCACTGTAATACATTAAGATTTAAAAGACACACGACAGTATAGCATGAGCCTGTGAGGAGCAGTATTTATTTAACAAATAATTACTTTGTGTCCCAAGTGTTTGTAGCACAGCAGCAAAAACCATCAAGTACCAGTGTTAGATAATATTCTGAATAGTTGTAGTTTGATATTAGATATTTTGCATTTAAAAGAGACCGATGTTATTGTTTTTACTTTTTCAATAATCAGAAAAACTGATGAAACCAACAATGTGTTGGTTTGAGAAGTCTGTCTCTGATCCCCATACTCACTGTCATTTCTAACACCACAGACATTAGCTGTGTCACCCCCTCACATATTAAGTCAGCAGAGTCGCTGTCCTGCAGAACGATGACTGCGTCTGCTTCTGACAGGTCAGGAATAATAGAACGTTCAGAGGAACAAACAGTAGCCTACCTGAAGTCTCAATGTGCTCCTGAGTGAAGAGCTTTAATCAGATATTTATTTATCACACAAACATCAACAAAATGCCTCAAAGCTTAAAGGGGACCTATCATGCAAAATGCACTTTTGTACGTCTTTTCTACATGAATATGTGTCCCCGGTGTTCCAGGGAACTCACCAAGTGTCAGAAAACACAACCCTCTCTATTTTCCTCCATACCCAAATCTCTAAAAAAGGGGCTGCAACGGATCTGATAAAAACTGATCCAGATTTGAACACTGTCCTGACGTCAGGACGGTGGCGCTACGGCTATTGGGCCAACTC